>CAIGQV010019164.1:3063118-3078561 GCA_903798115.1 Danio jaintianensis
TCCATCCATCCATCCATCCATCCATCCATCCATCCATCCATCCATCCTTAGATCTTTATTTCTATCTATCGTTATATCTGTCTATCTATCTATCCATCCATCTACCACCTCCTCCTCTTTAATAGGAAGATGTTTAAATCCCATAGCAGTGAATGGTGTGTGTGTAAGCAGTGTGTTTAGCTGAACACGCTGTTATTCTCGCCTCCTCTCTTTGACTGCACAACTGTGTAAATTTGTCAAGATAAAGTGCTCTGGTTGCTCTCCTTTATGAGACTTTCTGTCCGGCTCCCCAAAGGCCTGTGGAATTGGTGGAATGAACTGGAACTTGGTTGTTATAAAAAAGTGAAATGCACCAATGTGAAATACAGAGCTTTTAGTGTTTCGTGCTCGGCATAAATGAGTACACCCCTCACAGATCTCACTTTTAAATTAATATTTTCTTTAGGATGCTTTACAATAATATATTTGTGCACATACATTAGAATAGTCCATACCAAAGACAAATCTGGAACTAATCTAACAAAAAAAGAACCTGAAGATCACAGTCCAAAAATTACTACACCCAAATAAATATGCTGTGGAAAAATAATAAACAGGAAAAATCAACAGAAACCTAAAAATAGAAAAAGTTTTGTAGTTTGTATTAATTTATTTATTTTCTCCACAGCAAATCCCAAATGCTCATAAGGACTGGGTGTGTGCGCTGGCGTTTGTTCCGGGGCGGCCGATGCTCCTCAGCGCCTGCCGGGCAGGAATGCTGAAGGTGTGGAACGTGGACAACTTTACGCCAATCGGGGAGATCAAGGGTCACGACAGCCCCATCAATGCCATCTGCACCAACTCCAAACAGATCTTCACTGCATCCAGGTACTGTATGTGCACAAGCAAGACTGACTGACTATGCAGGAAAGTAAAGGAACACACAAGTTAAACAGTTGAGTTTTACCATTTTTGAATCCATTCAGTCGATCTCCGGGTCTGACGGGAACAATTTTGAGTCGAATTAGACCATTAACATTAGACCAAAGAGTTTTCATAATTTTCCTATTTAAAGCTTGATGCTTCTGTAGTCACATCGTGTACTAAGACTGACAGAAAATGAAAAGTTGCTATTTTCTAGGCTGATATGATTAGGAACTATACTCTCATTCTGGCATAATAATAAGGGAAATTTGCTGTCATACCATGACTGCAGCATTGCAGTGATATTACGTAGCACCTGAAAATCTAGAACCATTTTAATAATATAGCTTTTAACACCTTGTGACTAAACAAAGACTGCTAAAGTGAATGTGCACACTAACACGCAAAAACTCTTGGCGTAAAAGTGTCCATTAACACTGGAACTACCCGAATTCTGTAACTACTAGAATTACCATAGCAGTCATTCTGACCGTCTCATATAAGACTTCATGTTGTCACATCATATTTACATTCAGAGCTTCTATTGAGATATTAAATGTAAGCTTTGAATGTCTGTCGTCATATTTATTTAAGTCATCACCCTAAAAATATGACCTTTTTACTTTTAGTAATATACAGCTTATAAATGTATAGTTAGTAGAGATGCATGGATCAGCTGAAATGTCACCCGAATCCGCGGCTTCATACTAATCATCCACCCGCCACCTGCCCGCACATATAATTTTATGTGATATATATATCCGCACCCGACCCGCACCCGATCGTCTCTTTAATAATTCTAATTCTTTGTTTTAAGCATGATGACAGGTCAGCGTGGATCGTTCGTTTTTAACAGCAGATTCAGTGAGCTAATCTGCGCATCCCTTTCCAGAGATAACATGGAAGGGGCGTACTGTATATCAAGGCAGCACAGGTCCACACATGCATCCACGTAACTTCCAGTGGTATGTTTTGCTGTCCTGACGAATGTAAGAACTTAAAGTGCTTGTCTGACCTTGACTTGACCGGTCTTTCGATTTAGCACAAAATGATGAAATGAAGCACACATGATGTTTCATATTTGAGGTACCGGTCTTGTGGCTTTCATATAAAGCGCTTTACAGCCGTTGCATAGCCTATAACATACCCAGCACTTGATTCAACCTCGTTAACCTTTGCTAAAACGCTCCCGCTTGTCTTTCCTTTAACTTTTCTTTCCTTCCTTTTGTTTTATTTTTAATTCTCCCTTTTTAAGTTTCTCTCGGATGGGTTTCGCCTCCATTTCTGCTTAAACAAATATGTTTAAAAATACAATGCAAAAATCATTAATAATTAAACTCATCCACCTGCGACCCACCCGCAATTAATCATAATGTATTTTTTATTACCCGACCCGCGGATTATCCGCAGCGCCCGCGGATATAACCGCCATCCGCACATCACTAATAGTTAGGCTACTAGACCACCCGCGAATGTCCACGCCTCGGTTTCATTTTCACTTTTACAAGCAGGGGAAAAAGCTTTTTTGTTCCACTGGATATGCTGTTTTGAAAGACATATCTGAAGTAAAGTTTTTGCCCACAGAAAGTTATGTTTTTGTTAGCAGGAAGTTGCTAGTCAACAGAGGCACGCATATTTAAAGTATCGGGGAAAAGTAGCAAACACTGAAATGCATGGGCTCATTTTGGCCACTAGTTCTAGGTAGAAATACTCATAACTCTTTTTGGGTTTAGTAATTTTAATAAAATAATAATGTTGTACAGAAACATACACGTATTTAGGAGAAGTCAGGGTATTATAGATATGTGTGTTTTATTTCAACAAAGTTATTAAATTGCAAAAATCAAAATGACCGCCTTGGTAGTTCTAGTGCTAAAAGAGAAATGCGTAGGGCTCGTTTTTTTGATGACCTGCTTAACCAATGAGATTGCTTTTGTTCACATATTCAATTGTTTTCCAAGGCATATACGTTTTTTCTGTAAACTTTTGACCAGGTGTTTGTGTGCTGTAGTTAGTGTTGAACAGAAGAGGAAAATCATCTAAAAGCGGCAAAACGATAAATAAACAAAGAAAAATCTTCTGTGTAACAAGCGAGTGTCAGACGTTTAAGGTTGTACAGTGCCACCTTGTGTGCTACTCATTAGGCGTCATTCAACACCAGGGAGTGATTTTGCATGTTCACCCTACTCAAATGCTCAAACGCGAGCGATAAACTTTCCACTTTGTTTCAATCGGAGTCTTTTGAATTCATTCATTCATTAATTTTCCTTCGGCTTAGTCCCTTATTTGTCAGTACTGGGAAACACCCATACACACTCATTCACACACACACTCATACACTACAGCCAATTGTGTTCACCCAATTCACCTATACCGCATGTCTTTGGACTGTGGGGGAAACCAGAGCACCTGGAGGAAACCCACGCCAACACGGGGACAACATGCAAACTCCACACAGAAATGCCAACTGGCCAAGCTGGGACTCGAACCAGCGACCTTCTTGCTGTGAGGCGACTGTGCTAACTACTGAGCCACCGTGTCGCCCCTAGAAATATACAATACGGCTTATATTTGCCTCAGTTTATTGAATTCTAACTACATCCAGACTGCATCACGTAATTCAATAGTGTTTGGTTTGTTTTTGTGCAGAGACAGAATGGCAAATGCTTTAATGTCAGCGTCTGCATTGTTAATACATCAATTATGATGCCACCAATTCCTAGTCTCCAGCATTTACTCTAAATGTCACAAAAATGTGTGGAAAACTATTGTGATATCTCATACGTTCAAATGACCTGTTGGCAGGTCAAACTTTCCGACACTTCAGATGACTAGAAACGAAAACTTCTCAGGTGCACTGAGCAAACCAAGACGAGGAGAACAGATAGTAAATACGATAATTTTGCAATGAATATATAAGCAGTTATTTAAAGCTCTCCAGTGTATTTAAATGGGTCATCAGCTCAACGAGTGTGTGTCTCTTCACTCTCCGCTGATGGCTTTTTCCAGACAGCTAGACTACTTAGAAATGTTCAGTCAGACTAATATGTTTTTAAGACCTACTTTTGTGCATTTCGGGGATGCTTCTTTGTAGAGCAGATGGTGTGGGCAGGGAATTGTGGTATTGTTTGGCTGTTCTTCATTAATGTTTCCTCAAACCTCTCTCCTTCTGTCTCTGTGTGTTTCTCTGTGTATTCTGTGGGTCTCTGTAACACAGTGACTGTCGGGTGAAGTTGTGGAGTTATGTCCCCGGCCTCACACCCTGTCTGCCCCGTCGGGTTCTGGCCATCAAGGGCCGGGCCACCAGCCTCCCCTGAGCCTCCATTAAAACCTCCCGCCTGCTCCTCTGGTACTGTCCTTTCTATCTCTCGTCTGCTCGTGTCTCTGTTTGACTATTTTCTGCTTTTTCCTGCTTTCCTCTTTCTAGTTCCTTTCACAACAAAGTATACTTAACCCTTGTGTACTGTTCGAATTCCCTTTCGTTATGTTGGTGGCTGTTTTTGCCCAATTGACTTCTATTATAAAGACATTTTTTGGCTGCAAAGCCTTGACCGAATATGGCTCTAAAAGGACCAAATACTACCAGAGAGTTGTCACAATTCACAATATTAACTACAGGCTTATTACCTGTCTACTATTAGTATGTGAACTGTTTATTAGCACTTAGAAAGTATGATCTTATTCTACATCCCTAATCCTGCCCAATACCTAAACCCAACTACTACCTTACTAACTATTAATAAGCAGCGAATTAGTAGATTATTGAGCTAAAAGCAAACTGTGACAAAATAAAATGTTAATTAGTTTTTGAATTACTAATTACAGCAATTGAATTTAAATTATATTTGTAATTAATTTGTCTGAGAAGAAACTTAAATCCCAAAGTAAAAAAACCCAAAGTGCATAGACAATAGAAATTCATTCATTTTCTTTCGGCTTATTCTCTTTATTCATCAGGGGTCAGCTATAGATCACATTTGGCTGCAGCCGAAAGTTAACGAGAATTATTTATATTATATATAAAATTTCCCATTTATTGTGTTTTATTAACGTCTACCCGTACCCCAACCCTAAACCCAACCATCACAGTAACGTAAAAACAGATCTGGATCTGGAGTCTTCTCTGTTAGTATAACTGATTAACCACGAGAATTATTTATATTATTCATTCAATTTCCCATTAATCGTATTTTATTAATGTCTACCCCTACCCCAACCCTAAACCCAACCATCACAGTAATGTAAAAACAGTATAGTATAGCTGATTAACCATGTGGATGGATGATTACAGCCTTCTGAGCCTACTAGTAGGCGCAGAAGGCCCCTACTGGCCCATATCTATCAGCTGATATCCACTGATAACGCCCATTCAATCGAATGATAACATTCGAATCGGGTGAGAGAACATGCAAACTCCACACATAAATGCCAACTGACCCGGCCGGGACTCGAACCAGCGACCTTCTTGCTGTGAGGCGACAGTGCTAACCACTGAGCCACCGTGTCAGCCACAATAGAAATAAAACTCTTAATTTAAATTTTATTTAAAAAAAAACAGGACCTTTTATGTTTGTTAATGCATCAAAACACAAAATGCTTAAATTAAAGGACATCATGTCTCATATATATATACCACATATTGATATAAATTCACATTTCATTGTTTCTTAAGCATGTGCAGTTGTCGGACAAATAGAACCTTCTTTAGATGAAGATTTGAGTTAACATGTCTGAATAACAAAAATATATATTAATACACCTGCTCTGCTTTTCTGAAGTTATATTCTACTGTATAATGCCTTGAACTAACTTTTCTATTTAGTTTTCTTAAGCATATGCATTTGTCTTAATTCAGTGATCAATGTTTTTAGTTATTACTCTGCTTCTCTGATTTGCTTTATATAAAACTGTGGAATTTATGTAGACTATTTTAAAGTGTTACTGAAATCGAAACGAAAATTGGTGTAAATGTGAAGACGAGGGGAAAATAAAAAGTTTTCAAATCCCACATGATTATTAAAAATAGAGCATGAGATGCATGAGTGAGGATTTAGAGAGAGAGAAGGAACGTTTGTACGTGTGTTCCAGTGGAATAATTCATGAGATCTTGTTCATTAAATCAAGTGAGCAGATTGTTCAGTACTTTTTGTCGTCTTCGTGTTTTAAGACGTAAAAAAAAAAAAGTGAAAGAAAAGCACCTGCAGCAACGGCGCTTGGTAAAACTAAAGATCTTGCTTCAGAAGTAAAATTTTAGGTGTTACGGTATTTTGCTGACAGAAAACATTATTGTATAATTTACAATCCAGACCGTTATAATAATTATTTATATTGCTTAAAAATAGAAAATTAATTAATTATTTTTGAATTCAAAAATTACTTTCATAAGGGGTTTAAACACCGTTGTGTGGCAGCAGTGTGTGAATATAACCAGCTTCTAATAGTAAAAATTAATAAATTTTATTTGTTATAATCAGACTTGATAAAAACAATCTGCAGAAACACTTTGATTGACATTCTCCCTTTGTACGTGTCATCAGATGGTGAAAGCCCCGCCCACTAGTGACTATCTCTCCCTCATTAGCATAGGATGTTAGTCTTGTTTTTGAATCTGCCACTATGCTGACACATAGGCACTCTTTTAAAAAGATCACAATCTCATTTGAATTTAAAGTGACAGTCACCAAAACGGCACAGTTAGGATCAAAGCCTAAAAGGGTCAGTTTCAGAGAGTTCTAAAACATTATCTGTGTGGTATTTTGAGCTGAAACTTCACACATACACACTCTAGGGACATCAGAGACTTATTTTACATCTTGTAAAAAGGAGCATAATAGGTCTCCTTTAATACAATTTCTAAAATGTTATAAAAACAATATTTCATGCTAGAATCTGGCTCTGGTATTAAGATGTGCTTTTGTTGATCTGATCACAATTGGACAACGCTAAGTACATTTGCGAAAGGGCTGTGAAACGTTTTGAGCCAGAGGTGGTTGAAAACACATTTGATCGTATTAATTTAACAGCGCGAATGCAAATGGGATTGAATCCGTTGCCACTGTCGCCTCACAGCAAGAAGGTCGCTGGTTCGAGTCCCAGCTGGGCCAGTTGGCGTATCTGTGTGGAGTTTGTATGTTCTCCTCGTGTTCATGTGGGTTT
This sequence comes from Danio jaintianensis, assembly GCA_903798115.1. Taxonomy (NCBI): domain Eukaryota; kingdom Metazoa; phylum Chordata; class Actinopteri; order Cypriniformes; family Danionidae; genus Danio; species Danio jaintianensis. Next base: position 3,070,178 of record CAIGQV010019164.1, read on the forward strand.
CTTCCGGGTGCTCCGGTTTCCCCCACAGCCAAAGACATGCGGTATAGGGCGAATTGAATAAACTAAATTGACCGTAGTGTATGAGTGTGTGTGAATGTGAGAGTGTATGAGTGTTTCCCAGTACTGGGTTGCGGCTGGAAGGGCATCCTCTGCGTAAAACATGTGGTGGAATAGTTGGCGGTTCATTCCACTGTGGCAACCTCTGAAATAGTTACTAAGCCAAAGGAAAATGAATGTAATATGAATATGAATGCAAATGAAATATATAAACAATGAAAAATCAAATATAGATATATAAATAATTTTAAAAGAATAAATGTTTTGTGGAGCCACAGGAGAGCTAATACATTTGCTTCAACTGTATATAGAATCAAGTCAAAAGTGAAATAACAGAAAAAAGCACTGTCAGTTTATTACCAGGTTTTTCAAACATAATTTACACCACCAACCCAGACGATTTATCACTTCAAATGATTAAAAATGTAAATTAAAGTCAAACTTTTCAACATCAAAGTTGTTGGAGGGAAATTCAAGGCTTCATAATGCAGTTCAAAAGCATAAATAAATCAATATGAATTACAAAATACAGAAAAGCGCTCGTTCACTTTGGGTCAATAAAGAGGAATTGTACTAATTAGACGGCAAGCATTATTTATTTCCCGTTACCTTTTGCTCAAGTGTGCTTAGGAGCAATAAAAACCTATTGCACTTTTAATTATATTTAACACCGGTTTGGTGTAAATCCTTTTAATTAGTTGTAGTGAAGGTCTAGATACCACCAAGATGCATTTATGAGACTCGGTGCTGTTTTGCAATGAACCACTGCAGTATTGTCATTTTGAACTAGTCATAAGTTATCACAAAGGGTAAAGTGCTTTTCCGTTGACTGATTTTTGTACGCCATAGAAATCTGAGCTAAAACTTTTTATTTCCAGAAACCTTTGGCATTAATTTCCTTGTGCAAACCACATAAAATTAGCAGAACTTTCAGGAAATTTGCAGTATAGGTTGGGTCAAATTTAAGCAATATTCATTCATTCTCCTTCGGCTTAGTCCCATATTTATCAGGGGTCACCACTGTGGAATGAACCACCAACTATTCCGGCATATGTTTTACGCAGGATGCCCTTCCAGCTGCAACCCATTATTATTATTATGTGTATATGGGGTGTAATGGTGGAGCAGTGGGTAGCACGATCGCCTCACAGCAAGAAGGTCGTTGGTTCGAGCCTTGGCTGGGTCAGTTGGCATTTCTGTGTGGAGTTTGCATGTTCTCCCCGTGTTCGCGTGGGTTTCCTCCGGGTGCTCCGGTTTCCCCCACAGTCCGAAGACATGCGGTATAGGTGAACTGGGTAGGCTAAATTGTCCGTAGTGTATGTGTGTGAATGAGTGTGTATGGGTGTTTCCCAGTGATGGGTTGCAGCTGGAAGGACATCCGCTGCGTAAAACATATGCTGGATAAGTTGGCGGTTCATTCCGCTGTGGCGACCCCAGATTACTAAAGGGACTAAGCCGAAAAGAAAATGAATAAATGAATTATGTGTATACGTCTGTTCAAACATGCACCCAAAACCCAGAGTGTCCACTTTCGCTCCGCTTCAAATCGCATGTACAGAATCCGTTTGGGAAACAGCGTCTTTATCACTATGGAGCGTGTCTGACAGTCACACACCGCTACATGACTGTTTTGAGGATTGCATAGGAGGGGCAACGGCGCCTGTAATGCAAAGGAAGGGAATCCCGCCATTTTTATATTTATTTCAAAGTGTTTTCATGCCTAAATAATATGAAAGCACAGAATAGATTCACATTTAAGAGCAAGGTAAACCACCCTGGTGGTTTGGCGGTATGGGTTGCGTATAGGGAGGATCGGCTCTTTGATGTTTATTGACACCCTTTATAGAAAGATTAAAAATATGGGAAAATACCTTTACTGGATGATTAGCGGGATAGAATTGTAAAATACGGGAGAGTCCCGGGAAAAACGGGAGGGTTAACAGGTATGTCATAAGACTGTCATAAAACCTTTATAATCATCACATGACACACGTCGTGAATTTGAATGGGATTTCCTGCATGCTTATAACAACTCATTAAGTGTCATTCGCTCAGTTATGACATTTTAAACACAAAGATGACATTGTTTGTTATGACAACTTGACATAAACCAATATATCTTTGTCGTGACAACTAGACATTACCAAGACAACAGAAGTTATTGTCATAAATCTGTCATAAACATGATTGTCGTGAGGCATTATAATTGTGTCATGAATAGTTCTCTGATCATGTTTTCACTGTATTCGTCATTATAAGGTCTCATTAAAAGTGTCGTTTCTCTGTCAAATCATTTTTATAAGAGTCATTAATATTTAAAGACTTTTTAATGACAAATTGTGCCACAAAAATGATGTGATGCTGTTACGAAGTTAAAATGGCTTCATGACAATCCTGCTTATGATAATGTTTGTTGTCTTGGTAATGTCAAGTTGTCACAACAAAGATATATTGGTTTATGTCAAGTTGTCATAACAAACAATGTCATCTTTGTATTTAAAATGACATAACTGAGCAAATGACACTTAATAACAGTTGTCATAAGCATGCATAAAATACAGTAGTCAACATTTGAAGAAAAATCAAAAGCTTTAATCAAAGCTGTACTAAAACAACCCATTCTAGGACAATATTTGATAGTTTTTTTTAACTTCCAAGTGTTGACTACTGTGTCATGTCATGATTATAAAGGTTTTATGACAGTCTTATGAACGCCGCCTTTAAGTAAAGTGTTACCTAATAAATTTTAATTGATTTGAGCTTAATGTCAGCCCAATGACCCGTTCGTTTGCATCATGCTGTAATCCAGAACTCGTCTATATCTTCAGAGAATCAGTGTGTGAGTTAGGAGGAGAGCTTGTGGTTCTGGTTCACACTTCAGGGTTTTGATTCTTATTGGGATAAAGCGGTGCATGTGCCTAATTGGTGCACGAAGCAGGGACTCGCTTTTTGAACTCACGGTTTTGATGTGTTCAGTGTGAGGATCTGCCGTCTGAAGATTCTCAGTCTTTGTGATTATTGGCCTTGCGCATCTTCCTCCACCTCTCATTTTATGTCTTTTGTTTTTGTTCTTCTGCCATCCCGCAGTGACATGAAAGTGAAGATCTGGAATCCGAAGATGGGGAGGAAAAGGTGACAGTCCTCCATTATGGAAGCGAGTCTTATCGATGGTGCCTTTTTTGGGGGGTTGTCGAATAATTGGACACCATGACTTTAGGTGTCCGAAACCAACCTCAGCGAGGAGGTTCAGACGTCTCACTCCAGAAGGCCGGATTCAGGGATGAGATGAGACGCAAACTTTTCATCCAGGCGTTCAGAGGAATATGATCAATTTGAGGATCCCAACTATTTCTTCTGGATGTTAAAAGAACAGCCCACTTTGTTTTTGTTTTTTTTAGAAATAAACGTTTTTTACAAGTCACCAAGAGTTAAACTGGTGAATTTGACCATTTTTTAATCCATTCAGACGATCTCTGGGTCTGGCAGGAGCACATTTAGCTTAGCTTAGCATAATTCATTGATTCGGATTAGACGATTAGCATCTCGCTCAGAAATGATCAACGTTTCGTTTCGATAGTGTTCCTATTTTAAGCTTGATTCTTCTGTTGTTACATTGTGTACTAAGACTGACAGAAAATGAAAAGTTGATGTTTTATAGGTCGATAGGGTTGGGAACTACACAAGCAAAGATTCTTGATTACTACGCCAAAATGAGAGTATAGTTCCTAGCCATATCAGCCTGGAAAATAGCAACTTTTCCTTTTTCGTCGATCTTAGTACACGATGGAACTACAGAAGAGTCAAGCTCTAAATAGGAAAATGAACAAATTAGAATTTAAATTAGAATTAGATGCTAATGGTCTAATCCAATTCAATTATTTATGCTAAGCTAAGCTAATAATGTTTCTGTCATCCTTGAAAATGAGCTGAATGGATTTTTAAATGGAAAAACTCTAGGAGAGTTGTAAAATTAGTGGAGTTTTCCTTTAAGGTGCTGTTTTGGTGATGCCTCATCCCATCGAAACACAGACAAATCCTCGAGACGACTTCTCGATCTGTAGCTGCTCATTTTACTTCCGTCTTCATTTCAAGGAAATATTTCAAGATGGCGTCACTTTTGGAATTGCCCAGAGAGCCATATGACTTTAGCCTTGATGTAGAGCTGGACACTGAATCCTGGAGTATTGGCACCTTTTGTGTTGACCAAGGATGAGCAGATGCAGATTTGTGGATCCCAGTCCTACGTTTCCCTTGAAACATTAGTGCAATAGTATGGACCACCATGTTTTTCCTCTTCAGGGGGTAACCAATGGCTTCCTTAAAGGGGATAGTTCACCTCAAAAAAACGACAATTCTGTTATAATTTCCTCACCCTTTACTTGTTTCAAACCTTTATGAGTTTCTTCTGTTGAACACAAACGAAGATATTTTGAAGATATCTGTAACCATTGACTTTTATAGTCTTTGTATTTCCTACTATGTAAGTCAGTGGTTACAGGTTTCTAACATTCTTCAACATATCTTCTTTTGTGTTTAACTGAATAAAGAAACCCATAGATTTTTACAACCACTTGAGGAGAGGAAATAGTGACATAAGTTTCATTTTTAGTGAACTATCACTTTAACACACACACACAAATACTGTACAGCCCCCTTCTGATAGGCTTCCTTTGTTTCAAACCCATCCTGCTGTACGTATTATGTTTTCTACCTCAGGTTTAAAGTGTGTAAAATCTTCTTCCTCGGTTATGTTTTCTTGCACATGACAGGAGTCCAGCTTTATTGACTTCTAGAAGTGTCTCAGTGGTGTGCAGCAGTTTTCAGAGTCTGCTGAGTGGGCATTTTGAGGGTCTGTCCATATAATAAGCTCATCCCATCGGGGAATCATTGACAGATTTGGGCAAAAATTAGATGCAACCTCAGGCTTAAAGGGACAGTTCACTCAAAAATTAAAATTGTCATCATTTACTCGCCATTGAGTTTTTTGTTTTGTTTTGTTGTACACAAAAGAAGATATTTTGAAGAATGTTGTAACCATTGACATCCATAGAAGGAAAAATTAAATACCATGGAAGTCGATGGTTACAGGTTTCCAACATTCCTCAAAATATCTTCTTTTCTTTTCAACAGAACAAAAATAAATATAATAATAAAAAAATTGTCTGAAACTCTCTTCATCATACCATTCAGTCTAACACTTGGAAATAGATTTGATCATCTTGTTAGCCCGTTACATTTTTATAACCCCATATAACACTTTAAAACTTCAATGTAATTATTTTTTAAGCGACGTTGCAACCAAAACTTATAATTTGCCCTTGTGTAATTCTAAATTAGACTTTAATTTTCTGAGTGAAACACACAAGTACAAGTTTAAAAGGATAGACTCAAAAATGAAAGTGTCCTCACCATTTTTTTTGCACTCACTTTTCAGCATAAAAAAAGATATTCTGAAGAATGTTGGAAACTGGTAACCATTGTCATCCATAGTATTTTGGTACCTACTAATGAAGTCAATGGTTGCTGCTTTCTGACATTTTTCAAGGTATCTTCTTTTGTGTTCAACAGAAGAAAGAAACTGGTTTGGAACAAGTTGAGGGATTAAATGTTGACACCATTTTTATTTTTGCGTGAACTATCCCTTTAACATCGTTTAAGCTGCTCTTTCCCACAATGAAGATCCGAAGACTTTTTTTTTTTTTTTTTAGGGTTGAATATCTTGCAGAAAACAAACCATGGCATTCTATAAAGGTGGTCTGAAGCCACAATAAATGTTTTGATTTGCAATTGAAGTATTCAATGTAAAATTAATCTGATTATCATCTGATTATTTATGATGTTATGATTACGTTTTGTATGATTTGTTTGTGTGTGGACCATTTGGAGCTTGACTTTGCCATATGCTGTTAAATGGAAAAGAGCAGCTGGAACAATCTGCTAAACTCCTCCTTTTTTGTTCCACCAAAGAAATAGTCAATACAACAGGAAGATTGGTCAATTAATTGAACCCTTAAACTAACTGAACCCTTTATGTTATTTACCCATTTAAAGGGATAGTTCACCCAAAAATGACATTTGCCACATAATTTACTGTGGTTTTAAACGTTTATGAGTATCTGTTGAACACCAAAGAAGATATTTTGTCAAAAAAATATTGCTGGCACCCATTGACTTCCACAGTAGAAATAAAAAATACAGCATCCAGCATTCTTCAAAATATCTTCTTTTGTGTTTAACAGAAAGAAACTCAAATAGATTAAGTAAAAGTGAATAGTGATTAAATTAAAATTACCTCACCATTTACTGTGGTTTTAAATGTTTATAAGTTTCTTTTGTCTGTTGAACAGCAAAGAAGACCTTTTGTAGACAAAATTCTGCTGGAACTCAGTGACTTACATAGTAGAAATAAAAATACTATGGAAGACAACCAACATTCTTCAAAATATCTTCTTTTGAGTTTGACATAAGAAATAAGCTCAAATAGGTTTCGACCAAAGTGAAAGCTGAGTAAATGATGCCAATTTTCATTTCTGGGTGAATTATTTCTTTAAATCACCAAGAAATAGATCACTCTCAATTGAGTATCATTGACTGATGTTTCTTCCTCCAGTACGAGCAGCCTTGTTAAAAGCAGCCGTGTTGAAGTAGGTCAGATTAGGCGATGTGGGGTTTTTTTTCCCCAGAGTTTTACTCCTTATTAACTGCAATAGAAAGCAAGTCTCCTCTGCACTGGAGGATCTGATGGGGGAATGTGGGCGTCCACCAGCTCGTCTTGCTGGAAAACACGCAGCTTTGTTTATTTTTACACCATCCGTCTAGCTGTGCTTCCCCAGATTTACAGTATGTTTTAATGAAACCTATCTATCACTTTTATGCACACAACATAATATTATTATTTTTATTTATTTTTTTAGTAATTCACCTGCCTCTCCCCCCCAGATGACAGCAATGTATGGAGCCAGATTAGTGTCAAAAATAATACATTTACAAAAAAATGCATACACGATTCACATGTACAAAATTTAATTTGTAAATTCAACACACACACAATTTGTATATACACAAATCCAAGTTACCTTTATTGGATTATTTTTCTTCATAAAATAGAAAGCTGCTGTTGATCATTTGAAGCTGCTATAAATTGAGGATATCGAAGGAAGAATCTTTAGACGGGGGTCATTTGCGTACTGTAAATCTCATATGCATACATACATATTAATGAGGAAGAATACATTAGGGCCTTCTTTACCTTTCGTGCATGTATACATCATTCCTGCACCTTCATTAAGCCAATGTTTCATCCCTGTTAAGGTTATTTATGGGTTTATAATTCTAGAACGTGGTAGTACTACCAAAATATGGTGTTTTTAACCAAATGGTCCATTTCTGTCATTTTAAAACCAAGTAGTATGTTCACAAAAAGAGCTGTTTTTTTTTTTTGTTCTTTTCTGTGAAGTCTTTCAGAATAAGGCCAAAAATTATTAAATAATGATCAGAGGATCTACTTCAAAGAGCTTTTGTTTTTCGAAAACTGTGAAAAATGCTGCTTTGTAGCATCTTGCTTCTTTTTTTTTTTTATACATGCATCTGTGTGTTTTGTTCTTAAAGGGGTAGTTCACCACAAAAAAAGTGAACATTTACTCACTATTTACTCTCACTACTGTTGAACACGCACATACTTGTATACACGGTTTACAGGGACACTCCATAGGCGTAATGTATTTTATACAGTAAAAAAAACACTTATGATATAGCATTATCCAACTTTGTGTCCCTGTAAACCACATATATCTGTACATACAAAGATATTTTGAAGAATGTTTGAAACCGGTAACCACTGACTTTGTTAAATATGATTTTTAGGCATTTTGAATTAGAGGGACACAAGGTGTGACCCTATAAACCACCTTAATAGTTACAACTAAGTCATACCCATGTCGTTATCCAACTTCATGTCCCTGTAAACCACATATACCTGTACACACACACACACACACACACACATACACACACACACACACACACAAAGATATTTTTAAAGAATGTTCGAAACCGGTAACCACTGACTTCATTAAATATGATTTTTAAGCATCTTGAATTAGAGGGACACGAGGTGTGACCCTGTAAAACACCTTAATAGAGTATAACTAAGTCATACCCATGTCATTATACAACTTTGTGTCCCTGTAAACCACATATACCTGTACACACACATACAAAGATATTTTTAAGAATGTTCGAAACCGGTAACCACTGACTTCTTTAAATATGATTTTTAAGCGTTTTGAATTAGAGGGACACTAGGTGTGACCCTGTAAACCACCTTA
>CAIGQV010019164.1:3087784-3123759 GCA_903798115.1 Danio jaintianensis
GAGTTTGTAGTTACTGAAGTCTCTCTACTCGGTTGGTGTCGCGCGTCCGCCATGTTTGTAGTTTGTTTATACTTTTTGTATTGTATTGTGGGCAATATGAGCGGTTAGAGTACAAACGGGTCTACTCAAATGTCTCTCAGAAATAGTAGCCCATCTGGGAACTCTTTTCAACATACTACAGTTTGGGATATTTTTGAATGCTATTTAGGACGGATAGTATGCAAATTGGGACCCAATATCATCATCAAAACAAGCTGCATTTTTTTTCCAACTTGTCTGAGCTGGCAGACACAGCAAAATCTTAACTAAACACAATCTACAAGCAAGTGAAAATGTATTCATGTCACCTTTAAAAGTAGCCCATTTTCAAAAGAAAACCACATATTTGGCAACCCTGATTAGAGTTCTCTGTTACATTTACATTTTACATTTACATTTAGTCATTTAGCTGATGCTTTTATCCAAAGCGACTTACAATTGAGGTTCACAAAAGAAGCAATCAGTACAAGAGGAAACAAAGCATACATAAGTGAAATCGGACTAGTCTTGAGTAGGTAAAACACAATATACGAGCTAAGTGCAGTCAGTTTTTTTTATTTTTTTATTTATTTTTATTAGTGGGTCAGGTGTAGACGGAAGAGATGAGTTTTAAGGCGATTTTTAAAGATGGACATAGAGTCTGCCACTATGAGTCTGTTAACTAGAGTCTGTAGAGTCTGTTAACTCAGGCTTTTATCTTGAGTTTACAGAGTGTGTGAAAATGAAGGCGTGCCATCATTAGCCAATGGACCCTTTTCACAAGACTGTTATGAAGCATTTAGTGGCCATTATTATCTTAAACTCTTAAAAGTTGTTAACATTTAGATTTTTTTTTTAAACGTGTACTAATTTATATACATTTATGTATCTATTAAATCATCTTTGCATCACATTACAAAAAACAAATTACCGCTTGTGCGAGGCATTTGTAATGCAGAGTATACGGAAGTGGGACTGTTAATTTGCTGTTGTTCTCTTTTCTGGCTGTCGTTATCAATCTCACACTATTTTTTTTTCCTTTTTCTGAATGTCTTGATAACACCATCGTGGAGTTTTTCCTTTATTATTTCAGCAAATAGGATTGTAAAAAATGTATTTGTTGTTCTCTCCCATTCACTGCGCTCTAACTTTACCCAACTATGACGAATTCCACTACTGAGAAACCATAGCCAATCACATGCTCTAAAACATCTACATACAACTACATACTCAAAAACATTGTACAGCCCTGTTCATCGACCTTTCCAAAGCTTTAGATACAGTGGATCATACCTTGCTGTTACAACGCCTCAAAAGTATTGGATAATCTTTTGGTTGGTTGGTTTAAAAATTATCTCACAAATCGAAATCAATGTGTGCAAGCGGATGGCCTTGCTTCTAGTACTTCGAATGTAACTAAAGGAGTTCCACAGGGTTCAGTACTGGGGCCTCTTCTTTTTACTAAATATATATAAATAATATTGATCAAAATATAAAAAATGGGGCGTCACGGTGGTGCAGTGGGTAGCACGATCGCCTCACAGCAAGAAGGTCGCTGGTTCAAGCCTCGGCTGGGTCAGTTGGCATTTCTTTGTGGAGTTTGCATGTTCTCCCCGTGTTGGCGTGGGTTTCCTCCGGGTGCTCTGGTTTACCCCACAAGTCCAAAGACATGTGCTATAGGTGAATTGGGTAAGCTAAATTGTCCGTAGTGTATGTGTGTGAATGAGAGTGTATGGGTGTTTCCCAGTGATGGGTTGCAGTTGGAAGGGCATCCGCTGCGTAAAACATATGCTGGATAAGTTGGCGGTTCATTCCGCTGTGGCGACCCCTGATTAATAAAGGGACTAAGCCGAAAAGAAAATGAATGAATGTTTGTCAATGTGTGATTCATGTTAACTGTTTTTGTTTGTGGTCTGCTAGACCCATGTGACATGTATACTGCCTAATCTTGGCCAGGACGCTCTTGTAAAAGAGATTTTTAATCTCAATGTGTCTTTCCTGGTAAAATACCAAAAAAAAGCATAAAGTACTGCGATTGACTTCTCAATGGAGACTCATCGCAATTTTTAATTTGAAATTTGAAGCAAGAGAAAATGGGGGCGTGGCATTATTGCATGAGAGACCTGTCATTGGTCAAACTCATTGATATTTTGATCGAAAAAGAAAAAATGACCAGGACATAGGTGCTGTTTAAATGCACAGCTTTAGTCTACAAGCGTCAGCCCTGCCAGGAAATGCTTAATATTCTCTGCAGGCCACGTTTGCACAAGCCTCTCATTGATCTCTGTGTATGTTGCGGTGGCACATCTGCAGTTTTTTGGCCGTGTCGCCCCTTTGGCTGTGGATGTAAACCCTCTGTCCTGTGGCTCGGGCTCTGCTGAGGGTGATAATGAGAGATGGAGGCCAGGGCTCATCGAGATCTCCACAGGGGGACCGGCGGATGGGTTCGCACTGATCACTTGCTTCTACACTGTTTACAAGTGACTTCTCCACTGAAAACAAAGCTGGAGGCTCAGAGTCGAAGAGAGAGGAAAAGTCAAGTGTAAAACAGACAAAAGGCCTAAGAAAAGTGAATCATTGGCCTAGTGAATCAAATATAAATCACTCAGATAAGTTTGGTGCTGTGACCAAATTCCTTTAAGTAACTCTAAGGTATAATTATTGCAATTAGTGAAGCATTAACTGGGTAATGTCTAGAAGGGATACAGCTGCGGATACTAACATCAGTATTGCATCATTTTTTTTGACACTGTACAACGATAATTCATATTTTAATCTTTGGATTAGGGTTGGGGTAGGCGTTTAATACAATTTAATGGGTAATTTAATAAATAATATGAATAATTTTTGTTATAATTACTGTTTTTTACATTACCTTGATGAATTGGTTTAGGGTTTGGATAGGGGTAAAGGTTAATAAAATACAATTTATGGGTAATTTAATAAAATGAATAATTTTCATTATAATTACTGTTTTTACATTACTTTGATGGTTGGGTTTATGGTTTGGATAGGGGTAAACGTTAATAAAATACAATTTATGGGTAATTTAATCAATATTATAAATAATTCTCATTAACTTCCGGCCGCAGCTGTATCCCTTCTACTGTAGCAACAACAACTATGACTTTTGCCTTGATAAACTTCTATTTAGCTGCTTTTTAAGGTAGTAGTTGGGTTTAGGTGTTGGGTAGGATTAGTAATGTAGAAGATGATCATGTAGAATATGTACTTTATAAGTACTTATGAACAGATAATATATTAATAATAGGCATTCCAATGAGCAACTAATTATTAGTTAATAATTAGTCCCTATATTGAAGTACAGTAAATGAGTAACTGAACTAACACCAATATGGACCAGAGAACGGAAGAATCTGGAGAAATTATGTGTGGGAATATGGTTTCCTCAAACCTTATTAGAGTTATATAAGAACAATAAGAGCTAAAGTAATATCTGGGCATATGGAAGTTACAAAACAGGAAATAGGGCAGCACGGTGGCTCAGTGGTCGCCTCACAGCAAGAATGTCGCTGCTGGTTTGAGTCCTGGCTGGGTCAGTTGGCATTTCTGTGTGGAGTTTGCATGTTCTCCCCGTGTTGGTGTGGGTTTCCTCCGGGTGCTCCGGTTTCCCCCACAGTCCAAACACATGCGCTATAGGTGAATTGATGAACTAACTGAATGAAAGACACAAATGATAAAACAAATGTATTATTCCCCTCTCACCATTTTTATTTAAACAATTTTCAGTGAAAGGTTAGGTTTTTGTGATTTTTTAAAATTTTTATATATATATATATAAAAACGAACACTTGCCTGTGTTTACACTGAGGATAGTACATCACTGAAAAGTTTTATTTTGTAAATACATTACATTAGAAAAATCATAAATTTCCCAGACAGATCAGAGCCAATTTCCAGAGCAAACTTATAGATTCATAAACAACAGAACGAATTGGATTTAACTGATGTGTGTGAGTGGTACAGGAAGTAAACATGTTTTATGTTAGCGATACATAAGTGCAGTCAAGTATGAAAATTGCAGTTTTCAGCGTGATCCAAATTACAATGTCTTTAAATACTGTTTAGAGAGAGTCTTTATTCAATTAAATTCAATTCATCTTTATTTCTATAGCGCTTTTACAATGTAGATTGTGTCAAAGCAGCTTAACATAGAAGTTCTAGTAAATTGAAACTGTGTCAGTCCAGTTTTCAGAGTTGAAGTTCAGTTTAGTTCAGTTCAGTGTGGTTTAATTTTCACTGCTGAAAGTCCAAGCACTGAAGAGCAGATCCATCTTTACACACCGACAATGTAATTACATTGTGAAAGTGGCATTAAAGAGGCAGTCTGTCCATCGATCCACTGGTGTTAATCAAGGAGACACAAACACAAAGCAGTCCTACATCTTTATACCTTCATCCCACTTCTCCTGAAGTAAAGACTCAAATCTGTTCACGTTGAGATTCAAAACTGAGAGAAGAAAAAAGATGATGCACATGCAAGGTCTTTGTAACGCTAAATTAACTTCATTAAAAAGTACAGGGATCTTGGAAAACGCTTGAGATCTCGCACGCTGCACTTTGTTCCCCGCCTACACAAAGCTGTTGTTTGAAGTCTTAATTAAGAAAGTCCTAATTAGTCTTTGTCTTGTTTTTCTTCTTCTTCTTCTCCGTATCCTCTTTCTGACCGGCTGACGGATCTTTCCAGGGCAGGACGCTGTAGGACACGTATGCAGAAATCGAGTACGTGGCCATCCCTGTGTATCCGCCTATAATCAAACACAGCGGCTGAATCAACACAAACAGGCAGAAGACGTTGACCGAAGCGCTGTCTGGTAATTCCACACGACCGTCTTTATTCGCCTGCAAGACACCGAAGAAATAAATAAGCGCCACGGCTGGGTAAAATGCAAGCTCCACCATGGTGTTTCAATGTGTGTGTTGAGGAAGGCAACAAAACAACAGCGCTTCCTCCAACCTTTACTCCTGGTAAAACATTACCTTCTCGGCCGAGATAACACATGCAGACATGCCATCAAAAGAGCGAAGTGCGAGTTCCTCTCCCGACATCCGGAAGCCCCCAGAGACTGACCTTTAGTCTCTAACGGAGCTGGAGAAGGAGCCAATAGTGGCTTGCAGCGCTGCTAGTATTAGCATCAAACACATGAAAGCAGAGCGCAGAAAGAGTCCCTGGCTTCCAACACATGCTTGGATTAGTCGAGAGCACTGTGCTTGGCAGAGATTAGGCCACAGAAACGACCCGCTTTGAAAAAGTCCTCAACCACCTCTATTCTTTGCCAGGAACCGGTGGGAAAAAAACACTGGTGGGAGGGAAGAAAGATGCAGAAATTACTGCTTCTGCTGGTGGTGGTGGTGCTGGTGTAAATGTGATTTATTCATGAGTGTTTGCTTGTAGTCGATGAGCGCACCTGTGAGTGATTAGATTTTTGTTGTTAGATTGTTAGATTCACACGGCAATGAATTTAGGTCAATCAGCCAAAGTTTAAGGCCATGTCCGCACATACACGGGTATTTTTATAAACGCTTTCATTTTAAAAAAATCTCTGTCCACATAAAATGCAAAAACACACTATGATGCATGTTAAGCGCATGCCGAACCAATAGGTGGCGATAATGACACTTTTATGCTGGGTTTACACCAAATGGGGAATAAAGTATTTGCACGAGTAAATCAATGCAGAATCAATGTGCGAAATTTTGCCTCATTTGCATCTACCACGTTTGGTGTGAACCCAGACGTGTTGTCCAATCAGACAGGAGAAAACAGCGCTCACGCTGACATCATAAGGCGAAAACTCTTTTGGAAAATCTTCACCCTAGTTTTCAGATGGTTTCGGTTTCAGTCACACACCATGTATGTGTGGACATGGCCTTAAGGCTGATTTATACATCTGCGTTGAGTAATCGGCGTGACCCACGGCGCCTGCCCTGCGTGTAGTCGTGCATTTATACTTCTGCATGCTGTTTGTGTTGCTCTGCAATAGCACTTCCGAAACACTAGCTGGCAGTAGGTTTTTATGTTCCTCTGTGTCGAGTTTCTTCGCAGGTAACAAGTAGCTAAAACTCGCTCATTCAGAGGCGGGAACCGGCGGACGTGCAACAACTTTAATCATAAGGTAAACACAAAACAAAAGTTTCCATCTGGAGCTCCTTTACGGGACCCGACACTTGTAAACAATCGCTCGATCGTGCTCACGGCTCTCAGCACCGCCCACACTCGTCACCACTACCAACCAATCACAGAGCTTGCACTACATGTTGTTGCGACGTGTAGTTACATTTTTTGAGAGGTGCGCATCAGCCACAGCCAGGGGTATACGACCGCGAGAAGGCTGCGCCAGACCATACGCAAGCGCTTGACGCAGTAGTATAAGTCAGCCTTTAGATTCACACGGCAACGAATTTAGGTCAATCAGCAAAAGTTTAATATCGTTCGGCCTTTTGTCCATGATATAAATAGTAGTGATTAGACGGTATTGATGGACAATTAACGCTTCGAGCACATTGTGAAACATCTGAAAAGGTTGTTTTGGTCATTCTAAAATCCCTCAGCCAAAGTCTGTCATCACAGTGGTTCAGTATTATTATTATTATTATATTATTATTACCTCCAGAACTGTCTTTAGCGTCTGTCTGCGCTCCCAAAGAGCGTCTCACGCCTCCAAAAGCCGCCGCATTGCGTTCATTTTGTTTCGTCTTTGTCTTACGAGGCGCAACTCATTTATTAGAGAAGAAAAAAGGCCCACAGTGGATTCTCCCAACCAGCAAATTCTATTTTTCTGTCTGATATTTGGCACCAGTTTATCAGGAAGTCACAATATTGTTCTCATTGGAAGAAAATGCAGTTTCATTTGTCAATGTTTTATGCAATATTGCAGTTTTGTGCATAAGTCTAATTTGCATATTTGGAAGAAAACATAGCTAATGATGTCACAGTACCACGTGACCAGAAGAAGGAGGAAGAAACTCACACGTAACCACCGGTAACAACAACAATGGCTGATTGCAGAGCTGTGTTTAATCATCCAGTTTATTATCTCTATTACATCCTAACCTGGTAATGCTGTATTAACTACTACGACCAGTGGAGATGCATTAACAGTTACATGTGTCAGACATGTTTAAATCCACCATGGTGTCCTGTTTCTGTCTGTACTCACCACGCTGAAGAAGAAAGAAGCTCACGCTCACTGCATTCTTCTGTGATTTTAGTGTATCTTGTGGCTCTTTCTGATTACATCACCACATATAGGTGTGGCAAATGGATTACACCAATTTAGTTTCCATCTGGATACAGACATTTCTTGAAAAGATATGGGTATTAGGGCTGTGCAATATGACGATATACAGGGGTTGGACAATGAAACTGAAACGCCTGGTTTAAGACCACAATAATTTATTAGTATGGTGAAGGGCCTCCTTTTGCTGCCAATACAGCATCAATTGGTCTTGTGAATGACAGATACAAGTCCTGCACAGTGGCCAGAGGGATTTTGAGCTATTCTTCTTGCAGGTCACTATGTAATGCTGGTGGAGGAAAACATTTCCTGACTCGCTCCTCCAAAACACCCCAAAGTGGCTCAATAATATTTAGATCTGGTGACTGTGCAGGCCATGGGAGATGTTCAACTTCACTTTCATGTTCATCAAACCACTCGGTCACCAGTCTTGCTGTGTGTATTGGTGCATTATCATCCTGATACACGGCACCGCCTTCGGGATACAATGTTTGAACCATTGGGTGCACATGGTTCAAACACCAGAATGGTTGGGTAGTCCTTGGCAGTGACCCAGCGCCCATCTAGCACAAGTATTGGGCCAAGGGAATGCCATGATACTGCAGCACAAACCATCACTGACCCAGCCATATGCTTCACTCTGGGCATCAGCAGTCCGGGTGGTACGCTTCTTTGGGGCTTCTCCACACCGTAACTCTCCCGGATGTGGGAAAGACAGTGAAGGTGGACTCACCAGAGAACAATATATGTTTCACATTGTCCACAGACCAAGATTTTTGCTGCTGACACCATTGAAACCGATGTTTGGCATTGGGACGAGTGACCAAAGGTTTGACTATAGCAGGCCGGCCATGTATGCTGACCCTGTGGAGCTCCCGATGAACCGTTTTGGCGGAAACTGGAGAGTTGAGGTGCACATAAAATACAATCTGGGTTAGCACCTGGACATCCCTTTCAGACAGCTTCCTCTTGCAACCACAGTTACTCCTGTTGGATGTGGGCTATCAGAAATTTAGGGTGGAACTTTCTGTCTTTTAGGGCAGGGCTATCAGGGCGTGTTTCATTTCTGCCCTGCTTTTGTCCATTCGTCACACTTCCTTCATTTTGTTAGCAATGCCCATTTTACAATGATCCAATCAGTTCCCAAAGGAGGAAATCATTCACCACTATTCTTTTTTTCATTTCAGCACCATTTCAATAGTAATTATGTCATGATATGAAAAATAGAGACAATCTTGACTTCCATTTCATAGTGACTTTAATATTTGTTATTTTTCAACATTCCTAATCCAACATTTGTCCCAAAGTTCTAAATAAAGAAACAAAAACAATCACATAGGAATGAGTAAATTTTTAAGCACACACTTAAAGGTGCTGTATGTAAGTTTTTGACTCTTTAAAGCATAAAAATACCATAATATGTTTGCAGATATTTCAGAAACATGCTAAGTGAACATTCTTGTTTATCTGAAAAACAATGCTGAAGTCAGATATTCTGCTTTGAAAATGTGCTTTCCGTGCCGGAACGTCTGTCTTTGTTTTGGTCATTTTAACCCGCCCAATGCCAGTTTAGCCAATTATATTTCAGCACCCCGGGTTGCCTTGGTGGAAAACCGTGTATTTCATTCATTCAGTCAGGAAGGTTCTCAAAGCACGTGTCTGTGACCGAAATGCGACCTCCGGTGGACAGTAGTAGACTCCGAAATAAGACGCAGATTCAGAGTTCAACATGAGGTTATTAATTAGCAAATAATGTAAATATTATGAACGTAAACATTAGGTGAGCAGGTTACATTGTAACCCCGTGTCCTAACAACACGCTACGTGACAAGATTTGCAGTGATATAAGCAATTTGGCTGTTTGCACCAGACGAAACACTACAGAAATTTAAATACAGCCATTCAGAAGCACAGAATAGTGCACTCACTGCACTCCAACGAAATGGTAAGATTTATAATCTAATTAATACATATTAAACCTCTTTAAAATTATTAAATGTAGATGCTGAATCACTGATATGTGTTGCATTATATGTTTGCATTATTTCACAGTTCTAAAGTTCCATTTCAAACGATTTTTGAGGTGAACTATCTGCTGCTGCTTTCAGTAGTATGGCAATAAATGTCATGTAAAATGGCATTCAAACTCACATTATTAGCATTTAACACTGAATAAAGCACATGAGGTGTACCTGAGGTGATCTTTGTCAGTTTTCTGTTGTTCACCTGTGAGTAATAGAAGCCGTTTCTAAAATATAAATTTCAGGTATTGGTTAGAACAAAAACTCATTTTAATATGAAAATATTCCTTCTATCGCGTGCCGTTGCTTTTTTAATTAGAACACGATTTAAATCAGCCTTTAGGCTCGATAGTCAGGCACACTTTTGGTCCTTAATCTGGCAACCTGCGCTTGCGTGTGTTTTGACCCAGGAATGCAATACCTAGTTTAACCACTGGGTGTCAAACTTACATACTGCGCCTTTAAAATTGTCAAAAACAAACAGTCCTTTCCATATAGCCAATAACTGGTTGAATTTACAGAAATGGTACTATATCATGATGTATATCGTTATCAGGATATGAGATGATTTATATCATGCTATGAGATTTTTATCATATCGCCCAACCCTGATGCAACACTTTTAGGATTCGCAAAATAAAAAAAAAAAACACAAAATTGTTGCCATCTGGACGTAGCCTTAAAAGATGGCACCCAATAGATGTGATGCCACACAAAATGCTGGCTTGGGAACTATAAGCCTGTCTGTATTTGACCTCTGGACCCTTTCACAGCCATATTAATCATCTTATCAAGTCCTCGCAAGGGTCTTCATTTGGCCCTTACCCCTTCAATTCCCTCCATTTAATTGTGCTCAAATGGGCCTATTTCTGGCCCTGTTGACGCAATGTGTGCGAAACACAGTAATTAAAGCCCCCAAATCACAGTGAATGGTGCAGTTTGGCTGACATTACGGAAAACACTGTTTTTGTTCTTGATGGCAGCTTTGCCTTCGCATCTGCTTCTGGTTTACCAGTTCTTTCATCCTCATCATCCTCATCCTGGCACCTTCGTCAATATGGAGCCAGATGAGTCTCAAAAATAATACATTTGCAAAATAAAACTCACACATGCACAGCATATTTCACATTCACAAAATCCAATTCGTAAATTCAAAACACAATTTGTGAATTCACAAGTAAAAATCATAAATATTTCCTCAAATTAATTGGATGTGTGCATTTACGAATTGTGTTTTGAATTTACGAATTGGATTTACATATTTATGAATTGTGTTTTGAATTTCCGAATTGGATTTTGTGTATTTACGAATTGTGTTTGATTTTACGAGTTGGATTTGCATATTTACGAATTGTGCTTTGAATTTACTAATTGGATTTGCGCATTTTATAAATTGCGTTTTGAATTTAAGAATTGGTTTTGCGTGTTTATAAATTGTGTTTTGAATTTACGAATTGGACTTGCATATTTATGAATTGTGTTTTGAATTTCCGAATTGGATTTTGTGTATTTACGAATTGTGTTTGATTTTACGAGTTGGATTTGCATATTTACGAATTGTGTTTTGAATTTACAAATCGGATTTGCATATTTATAAATTGTGTTTTGAATTTACAAATTGTGTTTTAAATTTACGAATTGGATTTGCATATTTACGAATTGTGTTTTGAATTTACGAATCGGATTTGCATATTTATGGATTGGGTTTTGAATTTACGAATTGGATTTGCATATTTATGAATTGTGTTTTGAATTTACAAATTGTGTTTTAAATTTACGAATTGGATTTGCATATTTAGGAATTATGCTTTGAATTTACAAATTGGATTTGCGTATTTAGGAATTGTGCTTTGAATTTACGAATGGATTTGCATGTTTATAAATTGTGTTTTGAATTTACGAATTGTGTTTTGAATGTACAAATTGGACTTGCATATTTACGAATTGTGCTTTGAATTTATTAATTGGATTTGCATATTTACGAATTGTGCTTTGAATTTACGAATTGGATTTGCATATTTACAAATTGTGTTTTGAATTCACAAATTGGATTTGCATATTTACGAATTGTGTTTTGAATTCACGAATTGGATTTGCATATTTACGAATTGTGCTTTGATTTTACGAATTGGATTTGCGTATTTACGAATTATGCTTTGAGTTTACGAATGGATTTGCATGTTTATAAATTGTGTTTTGTATTTGCGAATTGGATTTGCATATTTGCGAATTGTGTTTTGAATTTTACTAATTAAATTTTGTAAATGTAAATTGTGTATTTTGTAAATGTATTATTTTTTAGACTGATCTGTCTCCATACCCGTAAGATCACCTACAGTGGTTTTGTTGGCGCCGGGTGTTAATTAGCATTTGCTGTGAGGTCATAGTTGAAAACGAGCCATGGTCCTTTCTCTTCTTTATCTTTTCAATGGTGTGATGCTGAAGGCGCCGCATGAGGCTCAATTAGACCTCAAATTCAGGAGCACATCTGTGTCCACCCACATGCCCATCCAAATGCCCACTTGCTTTATCGTGGCCTTTACAATCGTGACTCATTCGGGTGGTCTTGGTGCCAGTTGTGAGGTTGTTTCCGTGCCTGCTGATCTCCAAAGTGGTGCCTGCCTCGCATCCAAAAAGCTTAGACCATTCTACTTAAGTCGTCTAAGGAAAAGGAAAGAAAACAATCACATTTGCTTTTTATAGACTCCCATCCTCAGGGAGAAAGAGAGAGAAAAAAACGCAGCTGTGAAGCAACCGTGAGGATCAACCACACATTTTTTTTATTGCATTAGTACTTTGGTTCTTGGAAATGGTTTATTGGTTCTAAGACGTAGTGCTGCTGATGAACTCACTGCAAAAAAATAAAATAAAAATAAATAACAACGTACGCTATTTTTCTCCAACACAAAAGAAAGGAGACATTAATTGCATGATGTTTTTTCTTTTTTTTAAATATAATCCCCTTTACAAACAAGAAGCAGATTAGACACGTCATTCATTTTTTTGCACATGATTTAAAAACACACACTGGATGCTAGGATTTAAGGCAACTGAAAACAAATGTTTGCAATTAATGTCTGGCTTTTTTGCGGTGAAGTTGTTGTCTGGCGTTTGGGGAAAGTCTGTGGAACTGTTGGGAGCTGTCCGCATGAGGTGGTGCTGAATTCACACACATTACTGTACAGTGCATTCCTACAGCTTTCACACTAACAATGTATGAATGCATGGTGATTCCTTACATGTTTAGATGTTTGTTGGACTTCGAGACTTATTGCCTCATAATTTCAACCCACAATTCTGACCTGGCACCACAAAACCTTATGTTGGATGATGCTTATGTATATTTCTGGCAATAGTCAAATAATGCTGGGTTCCACACAATCGATTTGTGTTGAGACATGAAGGAATTACTGTAAGGTAACTTACTATTTTTATACAAATTTAAGCTGATTGAACATAAAACAATTAGGTTGTTCCCCAAAAAATCCTCAAGAATTGTGTTGTTTCAGCTCATTTTATATACGTAGTTTGAACCACTGATGGTATATGCACACAGACTTTTAAAGGGCACCTAGTTTACCCCTTTTTCCAGATTTGATATAAGTCTTTTGTGTCTCCAGAATGTGTCTGTAAAGTTTCAGCTCAAAACACCCATCAGATTATTTATTAGACCTTTCAGAAGTTTGTCATTTTTAGCTCTGAGCATCTTGTAGCTGTTTTGGTGGACTGTGCCTTTAATGCTAGTCCTCCCCGCCCACCGTTCCCACGTGCCTGTCTGTGTGCCTCAATCTCCGCCCTCGGCTGCCTCAGATAACAGACAGACATGAAGGAAGCAGATCTCACGTAACGTTTGTGAGAAATACTACAGTAAGAACTTTCCCAATGATTATTTGATGTATTTGTTGTGGAGTTGCAACGATGAGTCACACACAATGTCGTTACAAAGTTCACGCACACACACAGATACACACGCGCACACATACACACAGACAGCGCGCATTTAGCTTTACACTGTTTTTGCAGGGCAAATGTGACAGGATACACATTAATATCCTCTGCTGTATGGATATCCGTTATGTTAATGTACAAAATAAACCTGATTTAACGTCCACAACCCGGGATTGAAGCGTCTTCTTTTATAATTGTACTGACACGCGGCTGTGGTGATAAAGTAAAGCTGAAGTAAATCGCTGTAATTCATTACACACATGCACTGTTTTAAACACGTGTTAAACTTGTAAAACTCACTCTTGATCACATTTGATGATGATTGATGATCACAGCGAACTGAACAGATCTTTTATTCCCGGTTGCTTTGCGCACGTCCTGTCTTGTTGATATGATTATACGCGTTACTACGGAGACATGTTAATACGCAGCTGTCAATCAATTAGGTGGGCGGGGAAACCGCACTCCTACGTCAAGTTGCGGTCGGCTTCAAAATGGGAGGGATTTGGAACTGTTTTATCGTCAGGAAATTCAAAAGAAAGAGACTTATTGTCTTTCTATCACCCCAATATGACTGTGGACACACTATACCTACAAACAGTTCTGTCCAAACAGCTTAAAAAAGATGATTTTCATCATAGGTGCCCTTTAAATTCGGACCTCCAGCCTCAGGGCTTCCGGTTAATTGTCATCCTATACAAAATCGCCGCGTTTAAGATCTGATTTCTGAAAATACCCCAGTATTTTCAATGGAATTTTTGCACTCGCCTGCGGCTAATGACGGCACCTGAATTTAAACCGTCTTTCGTCTCTTTTTTTTTCGATTTAACAATCAAATTAATGCTTAAGTCAATTGAACTAATTATATTTGAATTACATTACAACATCGATGCTGTAAAAGGAACCTTATGAAATTGAAAATAGTCACATAAAGCTTTCACCAGAAGTTCATCATTGGCTGAAAAACGCTAGCTCTGCATATAGCCCATTTATTCATGTTTTCCCAACACAAATTGATTAAGTTAACCTAACAAATTTAAGTGGATTGAGCATAAAACAATTAAGTTGTCCCCCAAAAAACCCTCAAGAGTTGTTTTGTTTCAGCTTATTTTAAATATGTAGTTTGAACAAACAGCAAACATCATTTTTTGAGTGAACATACAATGTATAGGTCAATATGAATGCATTTTCATATTAAGTATTAAAATATAACATTTAAAAATTAATATTTAAAAATAAGGATATTTAGTACATTTACTACTGTAGATATATCAAAAACATCATATAAAAAATGAATAGTAATGTGCATTGCTAAAAAAAGCAAAACATTTTTGCACTTTAAAAGGTGATTTTCTTAGAATTTTGATGTTTTTGAATCCTCAGATTCCATATTCCCGTTTGTCCTATATCCTGACATATCAAGGGGACGTTTATTTATTCAGCTTTCATTCATTCATTCATTCTCTTTTCAGCTTAGTCCCTTTATTAATCTGGGGTCGCCACAGCGGAATGAACCGCCAACTTATCTAGCATATGTTTTACACAGCGGATGCCCTTCCAGCTGCAACCCAAAACTGGGAAAAACCCATACACACTTATTCACACACACACACTCATACGGACACATTACGGACAATTTAGCTTACCCAATTCACCTATACCACATGTCTTTGTGGTACCACATGTGGGGGAAACCGGAGCACCCGGAGAAAACCCACGCCAACACGGGGAGAACATGCAAACTCCACACAGAAACGCCGACTGACCCAGCTGGGGCTTGAACCAGCGATCTTCTTGCTGTGAGGCGATTGTGCTACCCACTGCGCCACCGTGACGCCCCTATTCAGCTTTCAAATTATGTGTAAATATCAGGTTCAAGAAATTTGAATGGTTTATGACTGGTTTTGTGGTCCTGGGTTACAATTCAAGGACCTATACAGTATTTAAGAATTTTCATTAATCACTGTTTTATTGCCAATGTATGACAATAATATAAGTAAACATAATAAAAATGAGACCTTGTCTATGAAAGCCTGAAAAGTACAGCCCAAAACATGACAATAATCAATCATTTTCAGCTACAATGATCAGAAAAATATACAATTAAATAAAATATGTGTACATAAGTAATCCAAAAATTAAATGAGTTTTCCATTTAAAAAATACGTTGAGTCAACTTTAATATTTCAAGTAAAATAATCAAATAAAATGAGAGCGTCACGGTGGCGCAGTGGGAAGCACGATCGCCTCACAGCAAAAAGGTCACTGGTTCGAGCCTCGGCTGGGTCAGTTGGCATTTCTGTGTGGAGTTTGCATGTTCTCCCTGTGTTGGCGTGGGTTTCCTCCGGGTGCTCCGGTTTCGACCACAAGTCCAAAGACATGCACTGCAGGTGAATTGGGTAGGCTAAATTGTCCGTAGTGTATGAGTGTGAATGAGAGTGTATGGATGTTTCCCAGTGATGGGTTGCAGCTGGAAGGGCATACGCTGCGTAAAACATATGCTGGATAAGTTGGCAGTTCATTCCGCTGTGGCGACCCCTGATTAATAAAGTGACTAAGCCGAAAAGAAAATGAATGAATGATAAAATGAAAGTAAATAAAATATAAAAATAATTAAAAAATGATTTAAGTGAAGTGTATGGGTGTTTCCCAGTACTGGGTTGTGGCTGGAAGGGTATCCGCTGAGTAAAACATATGCCGGAATAGTTGGCGGTTCATTCCGCTGTGGCGATCCCTGATAAATAAGGGACTTAGCCGAAGGAAAACAAAGGAATGATTTAAGTGATACTTAATTTAAGAGCTAGCGATTTTTATGAGCAATTAAACACAACCATGAACCTAAAATGTAAGCCTATATGTAATATATGCTGTTGTAACTTTAATTACTTTTTTAATAGATTTCTATGCAACCAGTTCTATCAATGAGTTGTAAAGAAAGGTTAACACTCACAAAGTTAATCAATCGCGTTTGTGATTTGACAGATTTGTGGTCTATAGAGAATTTAAGCCATATAGGGCTGATATAGAGCAAAAACAAACACACTTTTGATTCATAAAACACATCTTTCCTTTAGTGCACAGACTGAAGCGCCTGTCAGGAAATATGTGTTGTCATGAATAATTAAGCACAGCATCTTTTCATAGGACATGTCAGTCACTAAAATGAAAATAGCTCCAAAACAGCTCAAAGTTAACCTATTTTCTCTTAAAATTAATGAATTTTACCAATAATATCCCAAAAAATGTAGTTTGGGGCTTCATTTAAATAATGGCATATTAAATATATATACATTTTTTGGAGAATTACAATTTTTCCATCTGCAATAGAAGATAATACTAAGTATTACAGATGTGCTTCACCACTTTCATCAGCTTTAGCACGGGATCATTAGATGGAGGCCTTGCGTCAGAAGCTTCATCAGCAATGGATTATAATGTAACATTAATATAAAATAGTATTAACTGAGGAGAGGTGTAACACAATCACAGACAGTTAGAAATTAGTTACAAAGATGAAAAACCATATAAGACAGATACACTCCCGAGGCTAAAGTTTACACAAAAGGGAGTTTTGATGGTCTTAAAGTCTAGAAGGGATACAGCTGCGGATATTCATGTCAATTTAGCATGATTGTTGTGACACTGTACAACAATAATTAATATATTTTTACATTACTGTGAGGGTTGGGGTAGGGATAGACTTAATAAAATACAATTTAATAGGTAATTTAATTAATAATATGATTAATACTCTGTATAATTACTGTTTTTACATTACTTTGGTGGTTGGCATTGTGGTAAACGTAAATAAAATACAATTCAAAGGGTAATTTAATAAATAATATGAATACTCAGTATAATTACTATTTTTAGATTAATTTGATAATTGGGTTTAGGGTTGGGGTAGACCTTAATAAAATACAATTAATAGGAAAATTAATAAATAATATAAATAATTTTCCTTAACTTTCGTTCGCAGCTGTATCCCTTCTTGTAACTGTGGGTGGACATTAACGAGAATTATATTTATTATTTATTAATTTACCCATTAATTGTATTTTATTAATGCCTACCCCAACCCCAACCCTAATCCCAACAATCACAGTAATGTAAAAACAATAGTTATACTGAGTATTATTCGTATTATTATTAAATTACTCATTAAATTGTATTTTATTAATGTCTACCCCTACCTCAACCCTAAACCCAACCCTCACAGTAATCTAAAAATATGAATTATTGTTGTACAGTGTCACAAAAAGTATGTTATTTGAACATGAGTAGGCTATCCGCAGCTGTATCCCATCTAGACTTTACTAATGTTAAGTGGGCTCGGCGAGTTGATTGAATGGTTGTGCTCTGCTATTGGTGGATCTAATGTGAGTGACAGGTTGATCCCGCCCTTATTTCAGTAAATAGTCAATCAGAGAAGAGACGTCGAAGTTTGTTTTGATAAATATTACGAGAACATGTGAAATTAATAAATCATTTATAGTTAATAAACATCGGTGTATTCGATAATTGTCTATTTTGCTTAACGCCTTTGTGTTCAATTAATGTCGTCATATGAATTAAACAGACGTTAACAAGGATGTCAAAAGGTGAGGTAACGACGTTTCATAGATATATACCTATATATGTATATTTATGACGACGTTTTATGTTTGTTTGATTGTTTACAAGTATTGGAGGATTGTATCGACTCTAAATTCTGATTGGATGAACTGATTGATAGGAACAAACACACCTGTGATCCCACAGCTGTTGAATTATGTCTATATTAATGCGCCAACCTACTAGGAAACTAGTAGGCTATTATGATAAACAATTGATAGTTTGTTCGATTGATATTTTATAGAGTATTGCTACTGGTTTATAAAATGCGCGTCACGGTAAAATGAGTAGCAGTACACACACACACACACACACACGTTCACTCACTCACTCCCCTGTGTTCGCTTTAATATAAAGCCTTGATGAAAATAACGCCTTTTGGCTCAACAGAGCTGTGATTCGCCGCTGATGTGCTCGCAGTGTCGGGCGCTGGAGAGAGCAGTACGCATGGGCGTGTTGTTGGAGACAGTAGGGCAGGGCTGGAGCGCACATGTACAGCTTCATACGCACAGATCATCCCTCTTTGCTTCTCCTCCAGCGCACTTTCCGGCGACTTTCAAGTTTCTTGAGTTGTAGTGGGGGGGTCTTCATTAATACCCTGGCCTTGCTAACTCCCGGGTGGTCCGAGAGGGACCGTGAGAGCCTCCGCGGGGCCAGGCTGCGCGAGCCGTGGAGCTGCCCCGAGCCGCCGCGCGCGCTCATGGAGGGAGACATCATGGACAAACTCGAGGACATGGCTTCGGTCTACGAGTTCGACCCGTTAACGGGGAACATCCCCGCCACCAAAGTGGAGATCACAGTTTCGTGCAGGTAAGAAAACTGTCGTCCGGTGTGACCGCGCGCGCGCGCGCAGCTGGAGAGAAAAGAGAGAGAGAGAACATGCGCGAACATCTCCAAACACGCCTCTTCTAGAATTAAACATCATTCAGAATATTATCAGTGCTATATTTCAGAGCTATTTAACACCGAGAAGTTGTGCATAACTTTATAAAGGCTATTGGAAATCACACTTTAATAGAGTATTAAAATAGAGCATCAAACAGAAAGCAGCAGTGAACATCGTCTAATAGAATCTTTACATTGTTATACTTGTTTGTGTTGTTAAAATGTTTTTTTTTTTTTTTTTTTTATGATTTAGGAAGTTTTTGTAATAGGTGTAAACCACTATGTGGGATTAATGTGTGTGGGTGTGTGAATAATGCTTCATAGATGTGTCAAACTGTTCCAATTCGCTCTTACTAATGCGTAAATGAGTGTTTTACTTTATAGATTCGCACTTGTTCTCATAAACAAGTCTATTATTTTGAGTTGGTACTAGGATGCGAGAGATTGCTGTGTTGAGATGCTCGATCGGTGTGGTGAATTCATGTGTAATGTGCTATTTTCTGCTCTGCTCTCATATTCACGATTCTCTCTCTCTCTCTCTCTCTCTCTCTCTCTCTCTCTCTCTCTCTCTGTGTGTGTTGAACAGCTGTTTAGTATAGCTGCACTCATTGACTGAACGCATTTGTAAACACACTCTATAGGCGGTAGCTGAAATGAATGCAGATAAAAGCGCTGGGTTCATCTATATTGCTTCTGCTTTACCTGTCTTTGATGCAACATGCATATTATGGTAATTTTGTGTTGGGTAGTAAGACTAAACATATCTGGAATATTTAATGATACCACAACTAGAAAATTGGTTGTATTTGTTGAAAAGCTGCCAAAGATTGATGTTGAAATAAGTTTGGTGGACTTTGTTAACAGCTATTTTGAAGATAGAGATGTTCAGTTCCCCATTTGAGGAAATAACTTTCACATGGACACATAGAAATAAATAGTTGTGCAACACAGTTCTTGCCTTCCAAAAATGTGACTAAAAAAAGAGTCATGTGTCAATTAAAGCTAAAAATAAAAAACATAATGACAAAATGATCTTTCAAGTGATGCATGGGTTGTTAGGAAAGGACAATATTTGACTGAGATACAACTATTTAAAAAATCTGGAAAATAATAATAAAAAGTGAGTATGGATGTTTTCCAGTACTGGGTTGCGGCTGGAAGGGCATCCGCTGCGTAAAACATATGCTGGATAAGTTGGCGGTTCATTCCGCTGTGGCAACTTCAGATAAATAGGGGACAAAGCTGAAGAAAAATAATACATAAATCAAAATACTGAGAAAATCACCTTTTAAAGCTTTTCGCAATGCATAATACTAATAAAACAAATGTAAAGTAAGAAATGTGCAATATATCTTCATGGAACGTGATCTTTACTTAATATTCTAATGATTTTTGGCATAAAAGAAGATTATATTTTAGAAATAACATATAATATAAATATTTCCACCCATACAATTAATTTTTAAACAGTACTTGTGCAATAAAAGACACAAAAGTGCGAAGGTTTTGTGGTCTATGATCACAATTCTTACTCCATGCACGCTCTCTAGTGTATTTACTAGCATTATCATATAATTAAATGACGATTATTTTGTATTTACAGATTTGTGATTGAGATCTTTGCAGTAAAATTCTTTCATCTGTCACTTTTTTGCATTTTCAAAATAGTTTTTTCCACATTAATATTATTTTAGTATCCTCCGATTTCAGTTGTGTCATTTTTAATCAGTTTCAGAAGTCAACACCACCTTCAAGACGTGACATTTATAAGTGCAATCACACTGCGGAGCGGTAACATTTCCTTTCTAGTTTGCTGATTTCTAAATCCTGCAGAGAAAGACTGATAATCAGCTCGGCTTAAAATCAGAGAAAGAGAAAACTGATCAGCAGCGACTGATTCCAACATCATGAATTTATTGATTCACTCCCATGAATATTTATATGATCAAATGCAAACTAGTCATTTGTTCGCTGCATGGCTGAATATAAGACATGGTGATTTAAAAAAAAAAAAAAAAAAAAGAATTCTGAATTGCATTGCACAAAAAAAAAGACTATACACAAAGATGATTAATTGCATTTAAATGGAAACGAATGAATCTCAGTGGAATAAGTGGAATTATTCCAACCCAGGATGATTTGTCTTGATTCGAAGTTATTTTGCGGATAAAGGAAGAGAATGGCCATTTGTATATGGTGATTTATGGCCATCTTCACCTCTGGATCATTTATTCTGTGTGCTCCTGCATGTATTGCTAACATGTCATTGATAAATAGTGGGCAATATTGATTGCAGGAGCCCTCGAGGATAAATCGAGAGTGAAAATAACAATGAATAATAAGTGTGAAATCCACTGGCTAATCTCCAATACTTTTTCTATTACATGAGGTGCACAAAAGCAGCATTTATTTTCGGCGAGAGCCTGGAGTTACAATGAATGAACAGCATATGAAGTGCCACTGGCTAAAGGGGTAGTTCACGCAAAAATGAACGTTCTGTCATCATTTATTCACCCTTTGTGAATTTCTGTCTTCTGTTAAACACACAAAAGACAGATATTTCGAAAAATGTTAAACCTGTAATCATTGGCATCCAGTGGGGGAAATAAGTTTTGAACACATTGTCTTGTTTTTTCCTGGGATTAATATTTCTAAAGGAGCTGTTGACATGGGATTGAACCAGATTTTGGTAAAAACAATACAAACATAAAAATAAAACAAAACAATACAATCTGAAAAATTAGTTCTGTGTAATAACAATGTAATGACACAAGGAGAAAGTACTGAACTACTGAAATGTATTTAATACTTTATATAAAAGGCTTTTTTGGTGCTGTCAGCTTAAAGACACCTCATATGGAGAATGAAGTCACATGCATTGCGAGTCAGGTGATTGGCTGGGCCATTCCACAGCTTGATTTTCTTTCTCTGAAAGCATTCGAGAGTTTCCTTGGCTGTGTTTTGGATCATTGTCTTGCTGAAATGTCCACCCTGGTTTCGTCTTCATCCTCCTGCTAATGTAGATGTTGGACTGCAGCAGCTGATATTCATTTACACTGAGGAAGGGCAGAGGGTTGCTGAAGAACTACTGAGAGATTTCAGCTGCTGTCTGGGCTTTCACTGCTGAACTACACCTCCCTTTCTTCATGTGTTCAATACTTTTTCCCTGCGTCATTTCATTTTATTGTGCATAACTTCATTTGTAAACTAAATAGTTTGTGTTTTCTTTGCATATATGGATTTATTTGGTTGTTACCAACATCCGGTCAACAGCACCTTTTAGAAATATGTTTTCTGAGAAAAATGGTGACGTGTTTAATACTTATTTCCCCCGCTGTACATAGCATTTGTTTTTCCTTCTGTGGAAGTCAATGGTTGTCACCTGTCTTCAAAACATCTTCTCTTGTGTTCAACAGAAAAAAGAAACTCAAAAAGGTTTGGAACCACTTGAGCTAAACAGTGGTTACCTTTTCATTTTTTGGGTGAACTGTCCCTTTAATACAGAACATTATCTATAGGCGTAAATACATTAACATCTAACTTAATATGACTTCTTGCATGCGCACACACACACACACACACACACCCGCATACAGTGTTTGATTTAAAAAGACAGTGGTTAATTATGGCTGTGGATTAATGGGGTGAACATGACCTCAGGCTGTAGAGCGCTGACATACATCAGCTCTGTGAAACAGGAGCTCGGTTTCCCTGAGAGACCTCCATTGGCTTTGGCGTCACATCTAGAGCACGACTGCTGTACACAAAGATCAGCTGATTCTATAATCTATAATGGACTATAACAAGTTTGTATTTAAAGTACAAATGAAATCAGAACTAACCATATTGCTTTTGTTAGCTCACATTGCTAGTTTTGTGGTGAACAATTTATCTGTGTGTGTCATTAAGGAAAAAACAATAGTTTGCCCTTATAGTCTTTAATTGAAATCTAAAAATGCACTTCCAGTTTGTTTTCAGTTAAATTCTCAGATTAGGTCTGTCTGAGGTATTGACAGTTTTGACAACAAACAGAAATGGTGAGCAGGAGGAGTCTGTTAGGTTATAACTGTCCCCAAACCCTTTTCCCCATCTTTCTGAATGAAAGGCCTACTTTACTCCATCCAATCAGCTCGCAGTAGAAAAAACAAGCCACGCCCACTGTTTTCTCATTTAATATTCCGTTTCTCTAAGAACTGCGTCACAATACGGAAAAAAGAAAAATGGTCGCAGCTTCTGGTTCATGCGGACTTTAAAGGTTCAGTAGTCTTCATTAGAGTACATCCGATTGGTTGTTTGATAATTATGGTTAGCGCTGTCGCCTCACAGTAAAAAGGTCGCTGGTTCGAGTGCCAGCTGTGCCAATGGGCATTTCTGTGTGGAGTTTGCATGTTCTCCCCGTGTTGGCGTGGGTTTCCTCCGGGTGCTCCGGTTTCCCCCACAGTCAAACACATCCGCTATAGGTGAAAATGAATAAACTAAATTGGCCGTAGTGTATGTGTGTGTATGGGTGTTTCCCAGTACTGGGTTGCGGCTGGAAGGGAATCCACTGCATAAAACATATGCTGGAATAGTTGGCGGTTCATTCCGCTGTGAACCTGAAGGAAAATGAATGAATGTTACAATGGAATGAAAATGGAACTTTATTTTAACCATATTTTGACATTTAAATACAAAGTTATTTAAAACATAAAACCTCGACAATTGCTTTGTGTGTATATAAAAGCAATTTTTTTTTTTTTTTTTTTTTTTTTCTTTTCTGATGCGGCCACTAAATTATGTCATAACAATGACTTCTGGCACAATATGCAAGCAGCCTGCCTTCTTTTCAGGAACTCAGTTCTTGTGCAAACATTAGTCTGTTACCAGAATGCCAACCATTTTTCTTCATGCAACATTCATGTGACATGAAGAATTCATTTGGTTACTTCTATAAATGTACTGTAAATATTAACGCTCCCCGTAATCTGAAACACTCACACCCTCTTCATGTTTATAGAACACATCCAGATCTTTTTAATTAGTGCCTGTTCAGCTCCACAAACAAAACACACTTTGAGCTCCTCTTATAATATTTATATTCATGTGATCTGGGTGAAGTGCACTTTTTTTTTTTTTCTTTTTTTTTTTTTTAAACGTACAGTAACTAGACATGCCCTGATTTTAATCGCAAGCATTAAATTATTCAACACCCTTTCAAAAAACTTGAAAGGGATGTGGCGCAAAGATCAAACTTGTGTTGATTTGTATTTGTGCGTTTGCGAGACGAGCGAACGCTGTGATGTTTTTCAGGTGCTCTCTGGGGCGCAGCTCCCTTGCTTTGCTCTCTTTATGATTTTGTAAATATTTTAAAGTGATGCACCATCTAAATTTGACACAAGAGACTGTACCAGGTTTATTACCTGTGCTGTTTAAGAGATTAAAGCCAACATATTCACAATATGGTTCAATATGCAAATACGCATTGTGTGGTGGGTGTGGCGTTTGATGATTGATTGCTTCCAGCAGCCAATCAGAGCGCAGATAATGGTCAGTGTGAAATGTCAGAGTGTACATGGGGGACAGATCTATCGAAACCATTTCTCTCTCTCTCTCTCTTTGATGCTCTTCAAACCTCGCAGATAGTGATTCGCTGTTCTTTGCATTCTGGGGAAAATGTAAAAAAAGATGACCTGTCTTTGGTGTGTAATTACTGTGGTTTTAGAGCAATTACCGGTTCCCTTATTAAAATTCCTGTCACAATGATAAGGCATCAAAAAGCTGTCAGAGAAAAGCCCCCGGTGATGATTTTTTAGTCTTGCTTGGGGCTGGAGAGATAAAGCCGGGATTACTGTAGCTGGATAAGATAAAGCCAGATTATATCACAGAGTAAAGACTTTTCAAGTGCTATTGACAATGTCTGTTTTATGTATCAGGAGAATTCTGATTAATGTCTGATTCCCTATAGATATACTGTAAAACAAAGCATAACTTCATTGGTTGAAAGTTCTCACCACTGGTTTTTTTAGTCTAGTAATTCGAGCACAATCCACACACAATACATACTTTACTCAAGTACAGATACTCGTGTTTAAAACGACTCTGGTAAAAGGGTACTGACTACAATTTGTACCCAAATGAAAGTAAAGAAGTATGGCTTTAAAAATGTACTTGGGGGAAAAAAGGATTCATTACTGCTACCTGTTTAAGTCTAGAGGCTAATTTATACTTCTGCGTTAAGCGCACGCGTATGGTCCGGCGCAGACAAGTGTGGCCGGTGCTGAGAGCCCGATGGAGCAATTGTTTACAAGTGTCAAGTCCCGTGAAGGAGCTCCAAAGTTTTGTTTTGTGTTTACCTTAAGATTAAAGTTGTTGCATGTCCACCTGTTCCCGCCTCTGAATGAGTGAGTTTTAGCTACTTGTAGTGTTGTAAAAAAACAAAACACGCGCGAAGAAACTCGACACAGAGGAACATTAAAAACTTACTGCCAGCTAGCATTTCGGAAGTATTATTGCAGAGCAACACAAACAGCGCACAGAAGTATAAATGCACGACTACGTGAAAGGTAGGTGATGTGGATCACGCCGATCACTCGACGCAGAAGTATAAATCAGCCTTAACACCGGTAACTAGAACATGTAGATCATATATTAGTGGTGTAACTGCACACAAAGGTCAATGTTCGGTATGTATCTCGGTTTTGGGGTCAAGGTTTGATATGGGTGCGGTACAAAAGGAGTAATAACAAATCGTTCATTACTGTCAGTTCCATAGCAGTGGACCAATCAGAAAAACTCGAAGGCATGGCAAGTGTTGTGAGCTTCTGTGTGTTGACATGACAACGGCAACATGGCAGAACCATTTCTGAGTGCTACATCTCGCGTTTTCAGATGCAAAGGCGCATAATTTGTGAACTACTGCTAAGTTGTTGCACTACTGTGGTGTTTTCTGTCAAACTCCAGTGACTGGACTAACTGTATTTGTCATGGGAGCGCATGAACCAAATCATGACCCCTGTATCGTGACGAATACATATACAGTTGAAGTCAAAATTATTCACCCTCCTGTGAAATTTCTTTTTACTTTTCAAATATTTCCCAAATGATGTTTAACAGAGCAAGGAATTTTTCAAAATATTTCCTATAATATTTTTTCTTCTGGAGAAAGTCTTATTTGTTTTATTTCGGCTAGAATAAAATTTTTTTTAAAACCATTTTAAGGTCAATATTATTAGCCCCCTTAAGCAATATTTTTTTTTCCATCATTATACAATTGCCTAATTACCTTAACTTGCCTAATTAACCTAGTTAAGTCTTTAAAAGTCACTTTAAGCTGAATACTAGTATCTTGGAAAATATCTAGTCAAGTATTATGTGCTGTCATCATGGCAAAGATAAAATAAATCAGTTATTAGAAATGAGTTATTAAAACTATCATGTTTAGAAATGTGTTGAATAAATCTTCTTTGCGTCAAACAGAAATTGGGGTAAAAATATACAGGGGGCTAATAATTCTGACTTCAACTGTATCTGTGTAAAATTGTAACAAGTAAAACTAAAATTGTCAGAAAAATAAAGAGTGAAGTACTGATACTAGAAAAATATTCATAACCACAGTAACAAAGTATTTGTACTTCGTTACTTCTCATCTCTGACTAGATCATATACAAAAACAGAGGAATGAAGAAAAGGAAGACCACCGGCGCCTTAATGATGCTCTCTAGTGTTTCTTTTAGTGTGAAATGTACGTACATAGGTGTTTCCCAGTACTGGGTTGCAGCTGGAAGGGCATCCGCTGTGTAAAACATACGCTGGATAAGTTGGCGGTTCATTCCGCTGTGGCGACCCCTGATGAGTAAAGGGACTAAGCCAAAGGAAAATAAATGAATGTATGATGTACGCAAGTGCAAAGATACAAAGCTCATTGCCTCAAAAGATCCTTAAAGCAGCAGAAATGTGATTGAATAATCGAAGACCCAACGTGCAACTTCTAATTCTTAGTTTGATTTATTAATATAAACCTAACTCCTCTTTATTGACCAGCATTTTACTGCCCTGTATTTTATTTAAAAAAATCAATAAATCCATAAAGCACATGCCTGTGCTACAGGTCTGTGGGGAGCAATTATCAGTCTATAGCCAGCCTTGCCTACAGATGTATAGATTTATGTAACACTGGTTAGTTAAGAAAGAGGATAAAACCAAATAACAATATACTGTACTGTTTATAAAAATTCATTCATTTTCTTTTCGGCTTAGTCCCTTTATTAATCTGGGGTCGCCACAGCGGAATGAACCGCCAACTTATCCAGCATATGTTTTACGCACTCATTCACACACATACACTACGGACAATTTAGCTTACCCAATTCACCTATACCACATGTTTTTGGACTGTGGGGGAAACCGGAGCACCCGGAGGAAACCCACGCGAACACGGGGAGAACATGCAAACTCCACACAGAAATGCCAACTGACCCCAGCCGGGGATCAAACCAGCGACCTTCTTGCTATGAGGCGATTGTGCTACCCACTGCGCCACCATGCTGTTTTATAAAAATTAAATGTAGTTATTTTCATTCATTCATTTTCCTTCGGCTTAGTCCCTTATTTATCAGGGGTCACCACAGTGGAATGAACCAGCAAAATATATCGGCATATGTTTTACGCAGCGGATGCCCTTCCAGCCGGATCCCAGTACTGGGAAACACCCATACACTCTCACATTCACTCACACACACATACACTACGGTCAATATTAGTTTTACCCAATTCACCTATAGCGCATGTGTTTGGACTTGTGGGGGAAACCGGAGCATCAGGAGGAAACCCACGCCAACATGGGGAGAACATGCAAGCTCTGCACAGAAACGCCAACTGGCCCAGCCGGGACTCGAACCAGCGCCCTTCGTGCTGTGAGGCCATAGTGATAACCGTTTCTAGGGAGATCCCAGTGTAGCCGCCATTATGGCTCATTGTTATTGACCGAAAACTATCAATAGATTCTGAAAGCTTTAGTTCAAGGTCCTCTAGGAGTGCGAGTCTTGAACTTTGGCTTTATTTTCTCCATCATTTAATAGTCTTAACCCAGGTTGCCGCTCTGGGCATTGGACAGTGGAGCTCGACAGACAGGTGGCATCACTTGTGCTCCATTTGTACTCTTTAAAATCTCCTTAGATTTGCGCTCTCCTCTGCTAAATACTGAACCGAGTGGGTGGCTTCCAAACTTTTAAGCCTATCTCTGTAGAAAGTCTGTAAGGGGCTGTAATAAAAAAAAAACTCTCTTTTTATATGGATGACTTTGAGGTGAGCTGTTTCGGCAGCCTGCCCACTTTCTACAGTCACTCCAATGACCAAAACATATTGACCAGACAATCCGCCATGAACATGAAGCACTGTATATGTAAACAAGAGAAGGCTCAAGCCATTAGAGTAAAGAAAACTCATTCAAGCTGATTTTTTTGGTCATTGTTGCTGAAAAGGATTGGTGTTGGAGA
Organism: Danio jaintianensis; assembly: GCA_903798115.1. NCBI lineage: Eukaryota > Metazoa > Chordata > Actinopteri > Cypriniformes > Danionidae > Danio > Danio jaintianensis. Next base: position 3,116,003 of record CAIGQV010019164.1, read on the forward strand.
CGCAGGCAGTGCAAGCCCCACTGGAGAACTGGTCCGGCATGAGCTGTTATGATCACGAGGAACATTGATTTTTTTTTTTTTTCTGATCCTCTGAGGCCTGACCCTTGTTCTCGGTATTCTAACATGTGCAGACACATGGCAATAGTCAATCTTGACTCAGTCACTCTCAAATAGCCACTCAGTATGGCTGACTGGTGCTTTTTTATTGGCTTTTCTGATGGACGTGGGAGAGACGCCGTAAATAACTTAATCCAATTGTTCATTTTCTTGGTCATGGTTGCCATGCCGGCGCGGAGCCGTCTGAGTTTTCTTCATTTTTTGATTTGAAGCAGAAGAGGCTCTTTTGTAAATCTTTTTTTTTTTTTGTATGAATGTGTTCATGAGCCATTCAACTAAGAAAGCGTTTATCAATCCATGTCATCTCAGGTGCTAAATTCTTGTGTTATTGAAGAATTTATGCCGTACTCTTGCTGTGACCTTGCAATGGCTTTCTATATTCTATTAAGTTGATGGAAAACATAAGTGCTTATGCGCAGATACAGCTTGACATGATTAACATGAGTGTTGAATTTTTAAAGTCCCTGTTGAATCAAAGTTTTTTTTAGATGTTAGTAATCAGTGTGTTAAGCATATCTATAGGCTAGTGTGCTCCGAAACCAACCCAGCCTCATTCTGAAAACGTAGCCCTATACACATTTCTGGAGAGCGCCAAATGCATCCCAGGAGCTACGTTTTTTGTTTGTTTGTTTTTTTGCAGTTTTTGTTTTCGCGAACCCTCAAGAGGCCGATGTGTACGCGTTTTGAGATCTCAAATTTCTCTCGCGAGTGCTATTCGCACCTGCTGTTCTCACGTAAATCCACACCAGAGGCCGCTGTCAACTGACTGACTGACCAACCGACCCATACCCCCACCCAGCCACCCCCTTCCCTAAACCCAACCAATTGTGTTTTGAAAATCAATCCAGAAAAAGAAAAGCCTTCACCTGATTTTTACCACGTTGTCAGATTTTAGCACCTTCTCACCCTGTTATTTACTTGTTTATTTAATTTTTTGGCTTTTATTTTTGTCTTACCTGCTTTCTGGAATCATTCTTCGCTGGACTCGAACCCCATCGTCGTGATCAACTCCTCTCTGCGTCTCAAGTCGGCCGAAATGGATCAATGATTTGTTTTGATGTCACCTCATACTTCAGTTTCTCATCAAATCTTCTGACCAATCAAAGCTCTCTAGTATCTGACATGCCCCGCCCCCTTTTCTCATTTGCTTTTAATTTGATGGTTGAGCTCAACCACTCTCACTGGCAGAGCTGAGAGGAAAAACTAAACTTTCCTATTGGCTGTTTTTAAAGGGGAGGAGCTACTATATGCCCCGCCCTGTCTTCATGTTTCAGTTGAAACTACGTCAAACATCAAATAAAAAAAATACACATTTCAAAGCACTTCACGGGACCTTTAAAGACCTAATTCTGAGAAATTCTTCTAGCCAGTTTTGTTCAGGTGAATCAAAAACAAGCTGCGTGACCATCAACATATAGCATGATTACTGTATTTATGAATGGTACATTTTAAGTGAATCAAAATCTAAATCATCATCTTTTCACTCAACAGTCATTTTTGCAATGCCCCCAGAAAAACAAATCTACAATATATAAGCTCCCGACAACACAAGAAGGACGTGTGTATTAAACATACAACAAAACGTTCCCCCAATAACGCATTTCAGATTCGTCAAAAATGTAGACAGCGCCCTCTAGTGGATCTGTCATCTGAAACGTACAATGAAAGGTAATCAGAGCAATGTATTTCACGTTTTACAAAAGTGCATGCCGAGGCACGTATTTCCAATGAGCCTTGCCTGAAAAAATCAGTCTGTGTTCGTAGATGAGCAAATTTAGCAATTATATTTAATTAAAATTGTATTAATTGTGCAGATTTTATTTTTTAAGGGTTACTGAAAGCGTTTGAAATTATTATTTAATTCTTAAATTCTTATCCATCGAGCTATTTTAGTTTGCAGCAGAAGCTAACTATTTGAATAAAACTAGTTTTGATTCTCTTGTATACAGAATGCTCATGGGCATCCTAAGACAGCATCCCAGCCTCAGACCAAACAGAGACAGCATGCTAAGCCTGAGTTAAATATGCTCTGTATTTATCTGTCATTTGGCAAATGAGCACTGGGAATGAGTGTGTCTGTGTGAGAGGTTGGGTTAGCTTCTAAATTCAATGCTTTAAATGCTTTCACTTTTAAATTCACGACCTGACTCTGGATTGATTTATATATGGCTATATATTTAGCCGCACGTCATGATTTTGCCAAGTACGATGCGATCCTGGATTAACATCTATGTTGATCCTGGAACATCATTTTTGTTCGAAAATGTAATCCATACCTATTCCTTACCCCTAAACCCAACCATAACTGAAAATTATTCCCAAAGTCAGAGGGGAATAATAGTTGGATAACAATGTAGAAGTGCATAAACCTAACCGTAAGCCTAAACTTTATATACTAAACTTTATTATAACATAAACTGTAAACATATCCCTTCATTCTGATTGGCTAATTGGAATGTTGTTCCAGGATCAACATAGATGTTAATCCAGGAACATGTCCTACTTGGTGAAATCAGGTTGGTGATATTTAACCATAGTTAAATTAGGTGAAGGTTTTTTTTTGTTTCTACTTTATGTATGTCCAATTTCAGAGCTTGCATACGGTCAATACACAAAAGCCATTTGTGGCTTTTTAACTCCATTCTCAGCAAATTTCCAGGAGCTTTCTTTCAAAATAGTATAGTCAAAAATGTATATATATATATATATATATATATATATATATATATATATATATATATATATTTTGTTTAGAGAGAAACAACCAAGCAGTTTTGTGTAAAAAATATGTCTTTTAGACGTCCAAACATGGATGTCTTGGCTAAAACGAGGCCAAATTTGGACTGAAAGTCTAATAGATGTCTAACAATAGTCAAAAACTGGACTAGTCATCAAATAGACGGATTAGACTTTTGTGTAGTCATTCATTCCTGTCTATTTGATGACCATCAACCGTTTTCTCAGAGAATGACAAGCTGACAAAACATTGCTGCAACTGTGATTCAAGTTTTTTTATGGAGAATATTAAAAAGCACTGCAGTGATGGGTGCTCTCTGTTTGTCTGAGATAATTAGTCTACCGAAATGTGTATATTCCATACAAAGTATAAAGCTGATCGGTCAGTTCTTGTCATGTGACTTGCGGTGCGTTTGCGGCATTCTGAAAACTTGAGATGTTCTTAACTGGGTGCCACGTGCGCGTCACTCCCAATATGCGTACCTCCATTGGAAATAACGAACTTGCACGCGGAAAAGATACAATATGTGAACGGCCGCCATCATTTGCGATCTCCAGCAGTTGATCTTCTTCTTGCACAGACATGCTGGATTCACCTGATTTGTTGACAAATGGGTTGCGGATCCATTCCTTGGCAGTTCGCGGGTCCTTCACTGTGCCTTTTCCCCTTTGCTAAAAACTTCCAAAGACATCTGTTTCTTGCTCATTTTGCTGCTTGTGGGTTAAATTTTGGCACTCAAGTGACCGAGATATAACCGAGAGAATAGGGTCATTTTTTCAAAATAAAAGATTTTCAAAATAAAAGATCGTTCAGACTCAATTAATAGGTAAAACGAAAATAATTAATGATTTCTTGTGCGGCCCGGGGGTTAGGGACCACTCGTATAGACCACTTTCATTTTCGCTTTCACAAGCAGGGGAGAAAGCTTTTTTGCGGCGCTGAATATGCCGTTTTGAAAGGCATATCTGAAGGAAAGTTTGTTTTTGTTAGCAGGAAGGCACTCCGATTTAAAGTCACGCCAAGTTAGAACACTTGCATGGGCTCATTTTGACCTATATAGACCTTTTTCTTGGCTGCTGCATGGAGGGTGCCATAGCGACCAGCGTCTTCCAGTACAATGCTTAAAACGTCCCTTTACAGCGTTTACAACTGGTAATTTGCGATCCGAAAATGGGTTTCAATAGTGTTTTGAGTGGATTACGGAGTGTCTTTGTGACACACAACTTTTGAAAGGTGCGTGCGTGTGTGTGCTCCCGACCTGTTAGCTCAGCGGCTCTTCAAACCAGATTACTGGCATGAAACTTAACAGGTATGTAAGTCATGCAATTTCCAAAAATGACCAATGAAAGTCTTATACTGATACTCTGCCGGCTGACTTGCATGTTGATTCTAATCGTAAGCCATTTATGTTTCATTTAGTTAGTTTGTGTTGTGTAGTATTTACCACGGTATGTGTTTTTCTGTCATTTCAAAACGCCACTTTATTTTCACTTTGTGACACTTATTCAATCAATGTGTTAGTGGGAAAGTACAGAACTACGTGTGTGTGTCAAACATTTTGGTGAATTACATTTGTTTGGGTTGGTTATATTTGAAAAGAAAATGTTCACTTTAGCGATGACGAGGCTTCATTTAAATGGCACAAGATGCCGTCTGACAATGAGGGAAAAATGCCTCGCAGCAGTTGTTTTCCATCCTAATAGATCGCATTTTTTAAATGATCAGTCCAGGAGGTGGTGCTGATCGACAGCAGTATTAGTGCAAAGACGTTAAAAGCAAATAAAATAGATTAAAACTATCATTTCAAAGCTGTCCAAATGTGACTGTTTATACGCATCAGCTGCCAACCGGAAGTTTTTAGCATTGTCCTGTGCATAGGGCCAACGCGTCCATAGAGCGTCCGCGAACGCCCGCCAAACATCACCCCTCCCCCCGGTCCTCACTTTCATCAAAACGACCCCCCCCCCACGGTCCTCACTTTCGTCCACGACCAACCACCCCCGGTACTCACTTTCATCCGCGAAACTCTTTTGTGTGTTGAAATTTTAATCAAATAACAATGTTAGAAAGTAATATACACATATGTAGGAAAAGTCAGGGTATTATAAATGTGTTTTATTTCAACAAAGTTATTAAATTATTACATTCAAAATGGTCAAAATGACCGCTTGCTAGTTCTAGTGTTAACTGTAATATTCCACAGCTTTTTTTTTTTTTTTTTTTTTTTTTTTAAATTTGACAGATTTTTATTTTTTTTAACAGTTGCAAGTCTCTGTACTTGCTCTACACCAATAATCCAACCAGCAGAATAGCCAACGATATCTCACGGCAATTTGTAACCTTTTGATTTAGTGGCTAATTCATATGAAATCGCATGGTCTCATTCATACAATTTAGTACGATTTGCTAATCCCCCAATGACGGTTGGGTTTAGGGGTGGGGTTTAGTGCCACGCCTCCTTTTATAAATCGTACATATTCGTATGACTGAATTCGTACAAATTAGCCACTAAACTGACAAAACGTAAAATAGTTATGTTTCCTGATGTGATCAGGCTGGAATAAGCAGATCTATGCCAAGACCAACCACATAAACATTGCCATATACATATTCATTACTATACTAAATCTCCTTGTGAGTTCTCATGACAGAACTGTAGTCATCAATAGTGGCATCATCGATTTCATATTCACTCATAGAAGAACTTGTGATTGGTGTCGCTCTTTGCTTGTAGTCCAAGTACCATAAGTGGTTCTTGGCCAGAGTATGCAACAATATTTGGTCTTTCTAATGTCCCAGCATCATCTCCACTAATCACTAATGGCTCGTTAATGCTCATCCTTAATTTGTGACGACAACGAGTCCCTCTTTCAATCATTTCTCTGTCATCCAACTGGCTTTTAAAGCATTTCCTCCGTTCCATCTGGCTTTGACGCATGATTCTCTTCCGTCTTTATCAAAAAATAAATAAATAAATAAAAAGGATCGGCCTCCTGTTCTTTTGTGGCTAAATTGACCAGACTGAACTCTTTCTGCAGCTGAGAAAATGCTCCGAGCCCAGAAAAAAAAAGACTGTGAAACTGAAAGGAATGGCGGTGGCAGAATCGGATGTGTGTGGGATAGTGGGACGCCTCTGTGTTTCTGTTTGTATCCACACACATATTCTCACACACACATATTCGCGCACATACAGTCGAAGTCAGAATTATTAGCCCTCCTGAATTATTAGCCCCCCTGTATATTTTTTTTCCCCAATTTCTGTTTAATGAAAAGATTTCTATCAATACATTTCTAAACATGATAGTTTTAATAACTCATTTCTAATAACTGATTTCTTTTCTCTTTGCCATGATGACAGTACATAATATTTGACTAGATATTTTTCAAGACACTTCTATACAGCTTAAAGTGACATTTAAAGGCTTAACTAGGTTAATTAGGTTAAAGTTAGGGTAATTAGGCAAGTCATTGTATAACAGTGGTTTGTTCTGGAGACAATCGAAAACAAATATTGCTTAAGGGGGCTAATAATATTGACCTTAAAATGGGTTTAAAAAAAAATTAAAAGCTGCTTTTATTCTAGCCGAAATAAAACAAATAAGACTTTCTCCAAAAGAAAAAATATTATAGGAAATACTGTGAAAAATTCCTGAATCTGTTAAACATCATTTGGGGAATATTTGAAAAAGAAAAAAAAATAACACAAATAATTTTGACTTCAACTGTGTGTGTGTGTGTGTGTGTGTGTGTGTGTATATATATATGTATGTATATATGTATATATATGTATATGTATATATATGTATATGTGTATATATATATATATATATATATATATATATATATATATATATATATATATATATTACACACACAAGCCTGAGAGCCAGTGGAGCATAAAGGAACCTGCTTATATATGCAGACCGACTCAAGACCACCTTACAGACAGGTCCGGTCTGGAAGACAAGAAAGAGTGTCTCGTAACGAGTCTCAGAAGTCATAATCAAATTACTGGTGGATGAAAGGAGCTGGACACCGTTGGGTTTAAAGCAGTGATGTGGATCCGCTCATTTAAACTTGGTGGAAGTATTTCATCTGAAAAGAAACCTTTGCTATCCGGAGGGAGAATTTCTGTCATCGTTTGCTCTGCCTCGTGCTTTTCAGACCAGCATAACTTTCTCTGCATACACAAAACTTTAAAAAGAAGATATTTTGATTAATGTTGGAAACTAAATGGTTTTTGGTGACCACATGACTTCTGATGAGTTGTCTGGATTTCTCAATTTGAATATTTTCACAGCAAGAAGGTAGCTGGTTTGAGTCCCGGCTGGGTCAATTGGCGTTTCTGTGTGGAGTTTGCATGTTCTCCCCGTTTTGGCGTGGGTTTCCTCCGGGTGCTCCGGTTTCCCCCAGAGTCCAAACACATGCGCTATAGGGGAATTGAATAAACTAAATTGGCTGTAGTGTATGTGTGTGTGTGTGTGTGTGTGAGAGAGAGAATGAGTGTGTATGGGTGTTTCCCAGTACTGGGTTGCAGCTGGAAGGGCATCCGCTGCGTAAAACATATGCTGGAATAGTTGGCGGTTCATTCCGCTGTGGCGACCCCTGATGAATAAAAGGACTAAACAAAGGAAAATGAATGAATGAATAACACAAATGAAATATAAATGGAAATATCTAATGTGACAAAATTTTGTATAGTTTTTTTTTCTATGACATACACATAATAGATTAAATATAGCCCTATTAAAGAGATCAAAGAAAAAAATTGTGCTGTGCAAAGAGTAAATCGTGATTAATCACATCCAAAATAAAAGTTTTTGACAATGTGTGTATTATATATAATACACAGCCATATTATTATTATTATTATTATTATTATTATTATTATTATTATTATTAT
>CAIGQV010019164.1:3123769-3135076 GCA_903798115.1 Danio jaintianensis
ATTATTATTATTATTATTATTATTATTATTATTATTATTATTATTATGTCAAAGGAAGTTTTATTTATAATAGGTTTAATCATTTAATGAGCTAATAATGTTAATTAATAATTTCATATAATCATTTTTTTTATTATATAATACAATTAATGAGTTTATTAACAATGTTAAACATTATTATTTTTGTTTCAAAGTATTTTTACATATATATTTGTTTGTTGTAGTAGAGCTGTAAATGTTATGTTCTCATTTGTAGCTTACTAAAAATAAATTATTAAAGCTAAAATATGTATTTTTTATAAAAAATGTAAACAATTACAAAAACATTATAATAATAATAATTTACATTTGAATAATTATAAAATAAACTAAGAAATAAGAACATTGTCCCTGTTAAATTCTAAATTATCAGTTAAATTCGATAACTGATATAGTTGAATATACATATTTGTAATTCCAAAAATAAATAAATTAATAAATGAATAAATTAATGAATTAATTAATGCCCATTTATGCAGTATGTTGACATATATTATATATGTGAAACCAAGCATGAACTTGTATGTTATATATGTACTTTGCATATTGCCATATATGAGATTTATGTATAGGTAAAATCTGTAAGGGATTTTCTTTTGTACTGTTCTATATCACTAATATGATCTAAATTGTATGGAAGTAAACCAATAGATGACTAAAGCCAATTTGCATTCAACGACTGCCTGTTTTAATAATTCAGAAATATCTGAATATTTGAGCAGGGGCGATTTGAAATGTCTGTTTTACTCTGGAGTAAAAAGCAGTCATTAAATGTCACACATTGTCCTTGTTGCTCATTTAGCGCCATTAATATTAATCCCATTAAAACGACACGGACTAATCCAGATGTTGTATGCTAATTGAATCTAGGCTGATATTGAAGCACACGTGAAATGCCTCATTAGCATAGAGAGTGATGGATTGTTGTGTGATTGAGGTTGAAAATGAAGGGGTTTTTGGTTGCGTCTCAAATGATCTGCTTGTGGAAATGTGTGATTTTGGCTGGCAGGACTACATTCAGCAGTGCTGGTTTTCATTATGGGCAGCATATGTTCCCTGACGGGGCTCGTGACGTGAGGCGTCGCCGTCTTCCCTCTAGCTTGATGATGAATTAGCACCATTAGGTTTGGCTTTTTTAGAAAGAACGCACAGTCCAAGGCGGAGAGCATGCTGGGTAGCGCTGTTAAACTCCAGCGAGCTCATGAACATGCAGAAAGCTCCTCTTCACTTTGAATTGATTTGGATTTGCATTGTGGTCATGATGCTGAGGAATAATGGCTGTAATTGGGCAGTTTTGGGCCTCAGAGTGTCTCTTCTCCCAGTTGTGTTCAAGTTGAACATTTCATTTTAAAAATTGGTGCAGAAAACATTTTCGCATGCTAGTGTGTTGTAGTAACACACTGAATCAAATGTGACATCCTGAAGTAGGCAGATTTGCGCAATATACATACACGGTTGAAGTCTGAATTATTAGCCCTCCTGATTTATTAGCCCCCTGTATATTTTCCCCTCCCCAATTTCTGTTTAACAGAAAGATTTTTTTTCTTTTTTTTTTTTCTTTAAATTTTAGATTTTTCGAAATGCTTCTGATTGAGTATTACGTCATTCAATGCAACTACGCATTGCTTTACAGAGAGCTTACGACCTACTAACTACGTTTTGCCTTAAGAACATGTGGTGCAACCGAAGTAGGAACAAATTTAGTTACGAACGAACTAGTATTTACTAAGCCTCTAGTGTGGACTTTACGTTCCAGTTTAAGCAAGAAAAAGATAGGTGAACAGCTGGTGCTTTATGAACAGCTGGTGCAACCCTACCCAGGGGTGTATTCCAGAAAGCAAGTTCAACATACTTTCACATTAATCCTGATCTCTTGCTAACTCAAGGTATTTCAGTTTCAAAAGTGGTCCTTGGGAGTAAGTTCAGTCAACCCTAGAGTATGTTAATTGTAAACACCACAAAAGATATTCTGAACAGAACACCGAAACCATGAGTCAGAATGGCAATATATGCCAAAAACCAGCACCTCTGTTGTGGTCTTGTGTTTACATTCTTATCCCCCCATATTGATAGTTGTGCATTATTTTATATTCCTGATCTTAAAAGTTTTATAGAGTTTATAATGTATAAAGTAAATATATATATATATATAATATTAGTATTTTTTTTTGTATTTTATTTACTGTATGTGTGTGTATTTATACCAATAAAAGTAGTACACGTGTATATATATTATGTAAATGCAAACTTTTATGCTAATTGCACATTATATACATCACCTATCTATCTCCATATGGACAATTTTTCTGGCTTGAGTGCTCAGGTTCGAGTCCAGTGAAACACACTTCAATAAAAAGTGTAAAACCATGGTAAAACTACATGGTTGCTACATGGTTGCCTTTTTCTTTTACGTCTGCTTTTGTAAACATTATTGGTTGGGTCCAGTGTTTCGCTAGGGTGATCTGTATGACAAGCTTCATAAGCTTCAAAAAGAACGTTTATCTTAAACGTACAACAAAACACACCCCAAGTGACGTATTTCAGATTCGCAAAAATGTTCACAGCGCCCTCTAGTGGATTTGTCATCTGAAGCGTGCAACGAAACCTACCCGGAGCAACGTATTTTATGTTTTGCAAAATTGTAGGCTGAGGAACATATTTCTAATGGGCTGATTTAAAAAAACAACAACAAAAAAACACTTTATTTGGAAGTGGACATGAACTTTTAAAACCCTTACTAATGGCTTACACCAGCGCAAACTATTTCATTACAAAAAATATTCTGTTCAAAATGACTAAATATATGCAGTGAACAATAGAAATCTGATGTAAAATTGTAGACAGTTTTTCTTGTTTGACCTCATTGTGCGTGTATTTCTTAGTTTAGTTTTTCATGCGATATTTATGAGGAGAGCATATGACTAAATACTTTACATCATTATTTACTAAAGTTTGTGGTGCTCTGTTTACTGGTACACTTAACAATTACCTGTAGAATCTATAGTAACTTACTGTAAATCAATGACAGCAAAAATACTGTATTTACATTTACAGCACCATTTATCTTACTGCATATGTGTTTTCAGTATTGTATATATTTACTGTAAAATATACAGTGATTTTCACAATGCAATTTTAAAATACAGTAACATACCGCATAACTGTCCTACAGTAAAATTCAGTTAATATTACAGCTAAATACTTTGTAATTTATCAAAATTGTTAACAGTGTAGTTGTAGTGCAGCAGCCTGCCAGTAACTTACTGTAAATCAATTACAGCAAAAATACTGTATTTACATTCACAGCACCATTTATCTTGCTGTATATGTAGTTACAGTATTGTATGTCTTTAATTGTAACTTTTCCAATGCAACTTTAAAATACAGTAACATACTCCATAACTATCCTAAGGTGGCATGGTGGCTCAGTGGGTAGCACTGTCACCTCACAGCAAGAAGGTCGCTGATTCGAGTCCCGGCTGAGCCAATTGGCATTTCTGTGTGGAGTTTGCATGTTCTCCCCGTGTTGGCGTGGGTTTGCTCCGGTTTCCCCCACAGTCCAAACACGTGCTAAAGGTGAATTGGGTGAACAAAATTGGCCGTATTTTATGAGTGTGTGTGAATGTAAGAGTGTATGGGTGTTTCCCAGTACTGGGTTGTGGCAGGGACTAAGCCGAAGGAAAATGAATGAATGAATGAATTATTAAATACAAAACTCATTAACAGTGTATTTCACACGCACACACACACACACACACACACACACACACACACACACACACACACACACACACACACACGCACACACACACACAAAAAAAATATCTTAACCCATTTTGTGTTGTGTGTTGATTACTTGCACCTTATTAACATGTGCTCTGCTTGTTTGCAACCTGATGTGTGTGTCTTGCTAAATTGCATTGGTCATTATGGAAATAAGCTGCCATGTTGTTAGTTGCGTTTCTTTCGTAATTACCCTAATTGCACGATTCCAACTAGTAAAAGCGTTCAAGTCCTTGCACGACTCCATAATTACACCTTGTGAACCGGGAATGTTTAGAGAGCTACGACTAGTGTCATGTAACCACTTCACCTGATTCGTTTAGGTGTTAAAAGTGTTGCCATAGAAATGCATAATGAGTCCGAATACGTGAACGGCTCTGATTAGAACGTCACGTGCTGGGATCTTAAAATTACAGTCATTATGGGATGACACGAACGCAGCTTGGGCTCTTAATTTGCACATTGTCAGTATAATCATCTGCAGAACTTTTGCTTTTTTCCGTCTGCGCTTTTTATGGGATTGCGCTCTCACATTAACTTTTAGTAAATTTAGTAAACGTCCACTGCTATGATTGGGTAACATTTTTGCATATACATTTGAAGTCAGAATTATTAGCCCTCCTGAATTATTAGCCCCCCTGTATATTTGTTCCCCAATTTCTGTTAAACGGAAAGAAGATTTTTCACATTTCTACACAATAGTTTTAATAACTCATTTCTAACAACTGATTTCTTTTCTCTTTGCCATGATGACAGCACATAATATTTGACTAGATATTTTTCAAGATACTAGTATTCAGCTTAAAGTGACATTTTAAAGGCTTAATTAGGTTAATTAGGCAATTTACGGTAATTAGGCAAATCATTGTATAACGATGGTTTGTTCAGTAGAGCAGGGGTTCACAAACTTTTCAGCCTGCGACATCCAAAATAACAATGCCAGTAACTTGCGACCCCCAATTCCTCAGAGGTGATTATAAATATACAAACATTGCGCACATAACAATATGCCTATATAAACACAAGCATATTGACAACACAAAAAAAACAACCGTATAATTTTTATAGTCATTTACTAATTTGTTTAATTTAATATTAACCTCACCTAATTAGACTGGTGGGCACTTGCACAATGTTTTCAGCACAAGTCTATTCTTGGTTTAATTTTGGAGACCGCCAATCAGAGGTCATTCTCAATATTCAGTTGTGGCCTGTATTTATTTTTAATGTATTTGATTGCCATAAAGGTGTCAAAGTTTAACCTGGTGCTATAAAATCAATTTGCTGCAGCTGACGCTATTGCTGTGTTGTTAATCTAAATACACCAGTCCTATGAAAAAAATTATTGGGTCACACTTTATTTTGATGGTCCGTTTGTTGAATTTAACTTGCATTGCATCTACATGCCAACTAATTCTCATTAGATTATAAGTAGACTGTTAGGTTGGGGTTAGTGTACGTTGACATGAACTTGCAAAGTTTCTTATAGTCAGTTAAATGTCTGCTGAAGGAGCGGTATCAACAGATATTAAGCAGACAGTCTACTAGTACTCAAATGGACCATCACAATAAAGTGTTAATAATTATTGAAAGGCTGATGGCTTTTCATTTGCTTGTTGTTTTTTATGTAACTATAAACTACTTTTTTATCTTCTGTGGGTTATGGATAAAATATGGTAATTCTAATACTTTATTTTAAAGTCAAAATTTATTTGACTTTTGGAAATCACCAAGCGACCCCCTGTCATTGTCCTGCGACCCCCACTTTGGGAACCACTGCTGTAGAAAAAATATTGCGTAAGGGGGCTAATAATATTGACCTTTAATGGTAAAAAAAAAAAACTGCTTTTATTGTAGCCGAAATAAAACAAATAAGACTTTCTCCAGAAGAAAAAATATTATAGAAAATACTGTGAAAAACTACTTGCTCTGTTAAACCCAAACCTGAACACCCGCCGGTGACCTTCTCAGACCTGCAGCTTCTCCACGATGGACGTCCAGCGTTCTTCAGCCTCCGGTTCTTAGACTGCAGCTCTGCACAAGAAGTTTGGCCAGAGGAGAAATGCTCGTGCCCAACGGAGCCTGGTTTCTCTCAAGGTTTTTTTTCCTTCACTTTGGTCAATTGGTGAAGTTTTGTTCCTCACCACTGGCTTGCTTGGTTTGGGACTTGTGGAGCTGCGCATCGATGGATTCGCTCTTCAGTGCTTGGACTTTCAGCAGTGAAAATTAAACCACACTGAACTGAACTAAACTGAACTTCAACTCTGAAAGCTGGACTGACACAGTTTCAATTTACTAGAACTTCTATGTTAAGCTGCTTCGACACAATCTACATTGTAAAAGCGCTCTAGAAATAAAGATGAGTTGAGTTGAATTAAACATCATTTGGGAAATATTTGAAAAACAAACTAATTTTTTACAGGTTTTTTAGGTTCTAAATGCAACAAGCCTGGATAAACGTTGACTGCATTACACATGAAGATTTCATTAACAATATGTAAGGAGGACTCTGCTCTCGAATGCGTGCGTCTTCTTAGCAAGTGGGTTAAAGCTGGTTGTAAGAAAAAAATCATCAAAACCAAATGTCACATTTTGCTTTCGAGAACGTGTGTGGGTTTTGGTGTGTGGCTTTGGCTTTAACCGGAGGATAGATCTGATCTGTTTGCTGAGGATTACACTGGCAATCACTTCCATTGAGTGTGTGGTGATTCAGCGGTGTCACGGTCAGAACAAAAAAGCCGCCAACAATCCAGCAGCTCCAACGCCGCAGAGTTCACACACTCTCAAGATTGTTCAGATAAAAAGGCATTTGTGGGGTTTTTTCATTGAGTTTTATATAAGATGAAATCTCGAGTTCACAAGAATGTTTCATAAATGAGACTCGTGGGCTGGAGAAATGTGACCGTGTGAGTCCACCAGAAAGCCAGAAAAAATGGGAAAATGGAGGGTTGTAGAGCTAAGATAAGAGTTGTAATAGTGGCTGGGGCAGAGGTTGTGGAGTAAAACCCTTAAAACCGATTCATGGGAAAAGAAAAGCTTGGAGAACAAGAAGAGCAATGTAGTGAGAGAGAGAGAGAGAGCTGACTTTGAAGACAGGAAAGCAGTTGTCAGGTGTTGTAGAGATGTTTCCGCCACACGCTTTGGTGGATTTCTGCTGTTCTGAGAGCCAGGCTTCATTCTTCAGACCACCCATAAGAAGACACTGCAGGTACAACCAGATAACAACAGCCATCAAACGCTATTGTGATGTCATTGTGCCTGTATCAGTGTCTTTCTAATGTAGAACAATAAAGGAGATAGAGTATAGCAGTGGTCGCAGACCTGTGGATTGCGATCGATTTGGTAGATCTTTATCACTCTAGGGTAGATTCCAAAAATGACTGAAGAATACAAGAAATGCATCTCAAGTGATGTAGTAGGCCTATCTCACTTTATTTTTCATGATCCAACTTGGGGTGGCATGGTGGCTCAGTGGTTAGCACAGTCACCTAACAGCAAGAAGGTTGCTGGTTCGAGTCCTGGCTGGGTCAGTTGGCGTTTCTGTGTGGAGTTTGCAGGTTCTCCCCGTGTTGGCGTGGGTTTCTTCCGGGTGCTCCGGTTTCCCCCACAGTCCAAACACATGCGCTATAGGTGAATTGCATGAATTAAATTGGCCATAGCGTATGAGTGTGTGTGAATGTGAGTGTATGGGTGTTTCCCAGTACTGGGTTGCAGCTGGAAGGGCATCCGCTGTGTAAAACATGTGCTGGATAAGTTGGTGGTTCATTCCTCTGTGGCAAACCCCTATTGAATAAAGGGACTAAGCCAAAGGAAAATGAATGAATGAATTTAGGTTTCCATCTTAGTTTGTGCATTTTTTTCTTATCAGATAAAACGTTTATCCTACTCAGTTGTGCGCATACGTTTTATTAAATCCACATTTTCCAATTTTATGTGCATCTTAAAGTTTCATTATAGTTAATACTCAAACTTTTTTCACCAAGTACCACCTCAGAAAAAAATTGTCTCTCCAAGTACCACCGTAATGACCAGTATTGAAATACAGTAGCGTAGTAGGCCTAATTAAGCAGCTACAGCACTGCACAGTTCAAAAACGAGGCAGATTATTCCTATTCCTATTCCTATTATTAAGAATATGTATTACTGTCAGCCACTTTAAACATTATAAATAGTTTGAACATTAACTGTGCTTGCAGACAAAAAAAAAAACCACAACAAAACAAAAAAAACTTCACCGTTTAAATTAAAATGTGCTTTTAAAAGTTAATAAAAAATGGCACTGTTCTTAAAGTAAAAAGAATACTGCTGTACTTGTAAAGTATTAATGTATAGTAGACTAATCATCAAAACCTGGAAATGTTGCTTGGACCTGATAAATATAGGCTATATGTTTTTTTTTTGGTTTTTATATATATATATATATATATATACATTTTGAAATATAAGTTGCATGTACATATGACATCTTTGTATATCTTTGAAATCTAAACATTAACTTGTATTTTAAATATATGATTTGGAATTGCATATTTAAATTAGAAATTAGATCTGCTGCTTGTCATTTACAGTAAGCCTACGTGTGTCAGAAAAGCGAGTGATTTATTCATACGTTCGGTATTTCCGTGATTTGGTGCGAATGAGATCACATCTTAAGTGAACCGTGAAGTTCGCGTTAACCGCGCACCGACCATTGTTTTTAAACAGACTCCGGTACGGTTTGCGGTTACTCCGTCTGTGCACATGGAGACTAACTTTAATTATATTCTACCTCTAAGCTTCAAGCATCTACAAGTCCATGTTCTGTGTCTCGCACTATTTGAATCACATCCAAATTAATTAGCCTAAATCTGAGGTAATAAACTGAACTGAAAGCCACGCTGCTTTACAAAACAAATAACTCTATATATCGAAAACACGCATTATTTTACACAACTACGACCACACATTTTAACACATTTGTAATAATTATTTTACCAGTGATGCAGCATGGGGAAATCCCTGAGTTAGCTGTAACTGAAATGCCAGTACAACTGGACTGGTCTGCAGAAGCGCTTCTCTAGCGCGTATCTGCTCCGCAGGCACCGCGCGGCTCTGCGCCAAGCAGATTGCTTTTTAACATCTGATGATGCACTAAAGTAAACATTCTAAGCATACCGGTGTAATCGTACGCTTCAGGGAACAGCCAATGTTGTCTGATCACATGAGTCTCAGTGTTATCGTACGCATCAAAGGGTTAAAGTGTGTTCATTTTTAAAATTCTTTTATTATTCAACGATTCTTCCACGTACCACTAGTGGTATGCGTACCACAGTTTGAGAACCTTGAGAGTTAATGTATTTGCTAACATGAACTAGTTATGAACAATACTTGTACAGCATTTATTAACATTACATGAACAAACACTGAAGTATACTGTACATTGATTACGGTATTTGTTCATGTTATGTTAATAAATGCATTTACTAACTAACCTTATTGTAAAGTGTTACCAAAATGTGATATTCCAAAATGCTCATTAAAAATAGACTAAATGACCAAAACACAATGTTTATTGTTATTTTAAAATGTTAAAATAGCATAGTTACAACAAAATGAATCCATAGCGTAACCGTAAAAATATGCTAAGAGAATTGTCATGAGTGAACAATGGCAGATTTTTCTTTTTTTCTTTTCTTTTTTTTTGGGTTGAAATATCCAATTAATGTGGTTCTCTGTGCGCGGCATACGTGATGTGGTGTCACTTTCTTCCTCCAGAGAGCCGTCTCGGCGCTGCAGTGAAACATGCGGCAGTATCAGGCCTGTTTCTGCATCTGCACCGCTGACATTCCTGCACCGCATGGAAAGCCCTGGAGGAGTCTCTGGCCGGAGTGAATAATTAAATAGACGGTGGGAAACGCACACGGTGTGGGCATCTGGATCGATCCGCAGAGTCTCGGCTCTGTTTGCATCCCATTTTGTGGGCTTAGACATACGCTGATATTCAATAATTCCGTAACACTTCACAATAAGGTTGTATTAGTTGATGCATTTACTAATGAACAAACAACACACAATACATTGATTACAGTATTTATGTTAGTTAATGAAAATACAGCTGTTCATTGTTAGTTAACGGTGCATTAACTAATGTTAACAAGCATGAATTTGAATGGTGTAAGAATGAAAATTATCATATGCATTTGTTTATATGGCAAAACAAATCTTTTTCACCAAGAAGGTCCATACAGATTCCAAAGGCAGATACTGATAAGATCAAGGCCTGGTGTGTGGACTTTGGGGGTTTTACGATGTGGTCACATGTTGATTGGTCAGTTTGTGTGTCTCAGTATTTTGGCTTTGGTCACATGGTCAAGAAAGATACAAAATAGCTGCTAAATTTTGCTCTGCTCTTTTTCCTGCTCTGCTCCTCTCTTGCTCTGGAGGCTATCTTCTCTGACTCTACTGCTATCAGGCTCTCTTTGAGGCCTACTTACTGCTCTTTGTCTCTCTCTGTCTCTCAGGTAACTTTATTTTACATTTAAGCTGGGTACAATTTGTCATATGTTTTTATCATTTCATGTTTTAACATTTTATACAGTTATTTGTAATTAATTCAGCTGTAACCATAGAGAATTGTTGTCATTAAATAATTTCATTTTCAAGTATTTGTGAATTACTTTTGATTTAACATCAACATTTAATTGTTCCGTATTGCAATACAATACAATCACAAAATAGCAACGCTCTCCCACATTTGTAGCTATTAATACTGCCCTTATTTCCGTTTTTGGTATAAGATTGCAGAAGGATAGTTTGACTAGAAACGTACAGTTTTCACCATCATACTGAAACTTTTTAGTCATTCGGCAAAGCTACAGTTCGAACTGCTGTAGTTAAAACCCATTCTTACAATGGTTATAATGCATTAGCAAATGTTGAACGATGATTAATAAATGCTGTACAACTATCGTTCATAATTGGTTCATGTTAGTAAATTTACTCATGGAACCTTATTGTAAAGTGTGACCAATAATTCAATATATCGTGATAATGAACGTGCACAATACTGATGTGATGGCCACTTTAAAATACTGTGAATAATTGTTTGTTTTTTTTAGACGTTGAGAGTGCTTTATTAAGAATATTCAGATTGTATTTGCAGTGGTGTTCATAACCGTGCCAAATGCTTAGAGAATTAAGTGGATAATTATCCTAATAGTAGTGCTGTCAAACAATTAATCACATCCACAATATATTTGTGCATATTGTGTATATTTTTGTGTATATAAATATATGGATTACTTTATTGCATTAATAAAATAAGGAGCCAACGTACGCCTCCCACCAGTGCCGACATATAGCCATATCACACTGCTACTCGTGTGATATCTATCTATCTATCTATCTATCTATCTATCTATCTATCTATCTATCTATCTATCTATCTATCTATCTATCTATCTATCTATCTATCTATCTATCTATCTATCTATCTATCTATCTATC
>CAIGQV010019164.1:3140282-3170778 GCA_903798115.1 Danio jaintianensis
TATGGGACACCATACTTGGCCACACTACACTTCACTTCACTTCAAGCTGTAAGTTGCTGGCTGCAGTTCCCTTAATGTCGCCAGTAACAAGGGTTTCTAAATTCGACTGTTTTTAATCGTCTTCAATCGTTGAAATAAACAAAAGCATGTAGAAAATAATGGTAATATTGTTAGTTTAGTTATTATTATTATTATTATTATTATTATTATTATTATTATTATTTTTATTTTTTATTATTATAGTTGTGATCTAGAATTTCGTACTCTTTTCAGGCTTCAAATGATTCTTAACTTTATGGTTATCATCATAGCTATGTGAATTTATTCAGTAAATGTTTTTCCATCGTAGTTTTTTTTTTTTTTTGTCGGATAGAGTTATCCTCCTCAGTTGTGCACATGTTTTTTATGCACA
Source organism: Danio jaintianensis (assembly GCA_903798115.1). Taxonomy (NCBI): domain Eukaryota; kingdom Metazoa; phylum Chordata; class Actinopteri; order Cypriniformes; family Danionidae; genus Danio; species Danio jaintianensis. Next base: position 3,140,695 of record CAIGQV010019164.1, read on the forward strand.
TTTAAAAAATGTATGCACATCTTGGCATTTCTTAATACTGTATACACTCACCGGCCACTTTATTAGGTACACCTTACTAGTAGTACCCTTTTGCCTTCAGAACTGCCTTAATCCTTCGTGGCATAGATTCAACAAGGTACTGGAAATATTCCTCAGAGATTTTGCTTCATATTGACATGATAGCATCACACAGTTGCTGCAGATTTGAGACTCATCAGACCAGGCAACGCTTTTACAGTCTTCTATTGTCCAATTTTGATGAGCCTGTACGAATTGTAGCCTCAGTTTCCTGTTCTTAGCTGACAGGAGTGGCACCCGGTGTGGTCTTCTGCTGCTGTAGCCCATCCGCCTCAAGGTTGGATGTGTTGTGCGTTCAGAGATGCTCTTCTGCAGACCTCGGTTGTAACGAGTGGTTATAAGTTACTGTTGCCTTTCTATCAGCTGGAACCAGTCTGGCCATTCTCCTCTGATCTCTGGCATCAACAAGGCATTTGCGCCCACAGAACTGCCGCTCACTGGATATTTTCTCTTTTTCAGACCATTTTCTGTAAACCCTAGAGATGGTTGTGCGTGAAAATCCTAGTAGATCAGCAGTTTCTGAACTACTCAGACCAGCCAGTCTGGCATCAACAACCATGCCACATTCAAAGTCACTTAAATCCCCTTTCTTGCCCATTCTGATGCTCGCTTTGAACTGCAGCAGATCGTCTTGATCATGTCTACATGCCTAAATGCATTGAATTGCTGCCATGTGATTGGCTGATTAGAAATTTGCGTTAACGAGCAGTTGGACAGGTGTACCTAATAAAGTGGCCGGTGAGTGTATTTTTTTTAATGCGATATTTCAAAATGCACATAAAAATAGGTGAATAGTAACATAGCTACTTTGTTGTTTTTATTCTATCATTAGTTCTCATCCTTGGTGTGAACACGCCTCTAAGTTCTGGCGTTTATAGCTTCAGCATATTGTTGTCGATGTTTAAATTCAGCTTCACGGTGTCTTGTTTTCCTCACTCTGCTGCTGATCAATTCTGTTTGTTCCAACAAACAACTGGTTTTCCAGCTGTTGCAGGATCTCTCTTGCAATGCGTGACAAATTATCCCCTGTGTTTTTAAGGAGCGCTGGTACAACACATTCCTCTTTGGACTCTAACAAGCTCTTAAAGCGCTGTAAATTCTCCTATCTGACATTCCTCGTGACGGCTGCAGTCGGTGTGGGAGAGCAGTGTTGTGTTGTTAATCTTCTTCAAGTGTCCATAAATGTTTCAACGAAGCCTCTGTGCACTTGAGCAGAACATATGTTGACTTCATCGTTCAGTTGAAGTCAAAATTATGAGCTTTCCTCATAATTTTCCTTTTCCTTTTCTGAATTTTTTTTTTCTTTTTCCCAAATATTTCCCAAATTATTTTGAACAGAGCAAGGAATTTTTCACAGTATTTCCTATAATATTTTTTCTTCTGGAGAAAGTCTTATTTGTTTTATTTTGGCTAGAATTAAAGCAGTTAAAATTTTAACTACTTTAAGGTCAATATTATTAGCCCCCTTCAGCAATATTTTTTCAATTGTCTACAGAACAAACCACTGTTATACAATGGCTTACCTAATTACCCTAATTAACCTAGTTAAGCCTTTAAATGTCACTTTAAGCTGAATATTAGTACCTTGAAAAATATCTAGCTAAATATTATGTACTATCATCATATATACAGGGGGGCTAATAATTCAGGAGGGCTAATAATTCTGACTTCAACTGTATATTGCATGTGGAAGCGTACGTGTAGTAAACACTCTTGTCTGTGAAAATAAAACACCAGAACACAACAAAAGAAACCGGGTGGAAGGTGTCAAGATAGAGTCGCTGACCCTGCAAGACTATAGGCCGAAGGTGAACTTTATTCACAAGGCATTATAATCAGATGAAAATTACAAACCACCAGGGTCAAATCACTGCATAGACCCCATAAATGGAGGTCCATTTCTGAGGGATCACTGCTTATAACAGCTTCTCTTTCTGGCCCGAGAGCTGGACATTATCTCCAACCTAGAGACTAAAATAGTCCTCTAATGGAGCAAATGGAGCTCAGGTCTCTCTGTTCTCTGGACTCGGGCTGACAGTGCTGATTGGAGGCACTTTAAGGGCAGGAATGGGCACTTTTAGATGCTGTACAGTATCTAAAAGTGTGTGCTGTCTTCTGTGTGTGTGTGTGTGTTTGGTAAAACACCAGGGGGGCTACACAGGGGTTCTCAGTTGGAGAGGGAAAAAAGTGTTGCAGGAGGAAAAAGACCTGTTTTATGTTGCATATCAGCCACCGAGTGCTCATGACACATGCTGTTAGCCTAGCGCCGCTAATTCACTGGAGAATCCCACACATGCACTGTTGACCAAGGCTTAAAAAGGCATTTCTTTTATCATGTTATTCATTCCTGTGTATTAAGATTTTCAGCATTCTAGAAAACCAAGTTTTCACTTCATGAAGGTCAAAAGAGAATTCGGGACTGAATGATTATTAAAATTGACAGGTAGATAAATCTGGATTTGATCTGCATAGCAGTGGAAAGAAACATGCTTTGTAAAATTAGCACCCAAAGGAAGAAAAATAGAAAACAGAATGGGTTCCTGGACTGAACCCTGTGGCACACCACAGCAGTGTTGCAGTAATTTTGACAGCAAATTTTGATTTATCTTTGTTTTTTATGGTTAGGGTTTTCTATTTAGCCAGAGGAAAGTACCTCAAAGTGTCAACTGAATAGCCCTATGGCTTAAAAAACAAACAAAAGAAGCTTCTGTGCCAGCAACATGACTGAAAACCATACATCAGTGGACTGTTTAATGCAGTGTATTGTAGCAAAAATTTATGTTGGTTACTTTTTGTCTTTACATTTTAGTCTTCTCTTTTTTCATCAATGATATTACATACTCGTGTTGTCAAAAGGTCGCCAGTAAATATTTTTCGATGTTGTTTGCGTTGACAATTTTATAATCAACTGTCATTAAAGTCAACAAAGGCCACAGAGTCACTAGAGTAAGTCTATAAGAGCGTTCATTAAAATCCATTGCAGAGCAGACTCGGCTGAAATCAGATTTTTTTTTCCAGTCTGGTTTTTAATCAACACAGGCTCATTGTGAATACGTACCCCTGTGTACATTTCTGGAGAGCACGCATTATGTAGCCAGAGGTACGTCTGGATTTCGTCTTAAAAATGAACGCTACAGGGCGGTATGACGCCGCCGACGGCTTCTGTTTCTTTTTGCGCTACCAGCTGACCACTTACCTCCGCGTGGACTGCTTTTCCGCTGTTACCAGTATGCCCAGTGGCTCGCCATGTACGTCGAGACGCAGAGTGGAGTTGACAGCAACGACGGGGTTCGAGTCCGGTGAAGAACAGTTCCAGAAAGCAGGTAAAACAAAAACAAAAGGCAAAAAATAAAATAAACAAGTAAATAACAGGGTGAGAATGTGGTAAGATCTGAAAAAGTGGTAAAAATCTAAAAACACTGACGGTTGGGTTTAAGGAAGGGGGTGGGTGGTGGTATCGGTCGGTCGGTCGTGAATCCACCAGAGGCCGCTGTGTACTTTTTTTTGAGATCTCAGATTTCTCTCCCGAGTGCCATTTGTGCCTGCTCTTCTCACGTAAATCCACCAGAGGCCGCTGTCGACTGACTGACTGATCGACCGACCGATAACCCCCACCCCCTTCCCTAAACCCAACTGACAGTGTTTTGAAAAGCCCCCTGATTTTTACCACATTCTCACCCTGTTATTTACTGATTTTATTTTTTGGCTTTTGTTTTTGTCTTACCTGCCTTCTGGAACCATTCTTCGCCAGACTCGAACCCCGTCATCGCGGTCAGCTCTTCTCTGCGTCTCAAGTCTGCCGACGTACCCGGCAAGCCACTGGACAAACTGGTAACAGCAGAAAAGCTGTCCACATGGGGGTAAGTGGTCAGCTAGTAAGCACGAAAAGGAATGCCGTCATACCGCCCCGTAGCGTTCATTTTAAAGACGAAATGCAGCCATAGGTACTTCTGGCTACATAATTCACGATCTCCAGAAATGTATATAGGGCTACGTTTTCAGAATGAGCCTGTGTTGATAAAAGTTGATTAAAAAAACTATTTTAAGGTTAGTGGATGCAAACAATTTATTTGGGCTGAATTTAAACAAACAAATTAAGTTGAACGTTACTAAATTTAATTAGTTTGTTTAAATTCAGCCCATATAAATTGTCTAAATAAATCTTTTTATTTTTCAGTGTAGCCTTAAATGTAACTTTTTAAACTTTTGTCATATAGCCGACAACAACAACAACATATCCTGACAACAAACAGGAGATGCATAATAAAGTGCAGCAAAGCAGAAGCAAGAATATTAATCAGCCCATGTGTAATTATTGAGGGTGAGCTGGGTTACGATCCGCGAGGAAAAAAAAAAAACAGCTGACAAAAGAAATGACCTCAAGGTGGAAGTATTCTCATGAGTGATTTTTAATTGACTTTATAATGCGAGTAGATCCTGGAGAGCCAAAATTTGATTAGCAAACCTAAAGAGCTTGCAAAATAACATTACGAATTCACACTCCTCGTGGTCTTCAGGAGCCCATTAAGCGCGTAATATTTCAGTGTCATTTTTTTGGGGTTATTACATGCACGTTATACACCTAGTTAATCATGGCTAATTACACGACTCGCTCCCTCAGGGATCCTCACCGAGACAAAACGAAGAATAAAACTGCTTTTTTTTTTATTTTTTTAAAGAGGATGTAAATAGAGGGAGGACAACATGGCCTCCCACAGACCGTTTCAACTGTCGGCATCACAAATATAATCACACCTCACCCAGCTTTCACACTTTCATATACAGAACTGCATAAAAAATAAAAAGGAACGAAAGAAGGTCGTGATGTCCAGAGGCTGTGGGTGTATTTGCTATTAGTTGTATACCCTAAAGCTAATCTGCCACATGTACAGTTGAAGTCAGAATTATTAACCCTCCTGATTATTTTTTTAACCACAATTTGTTTAACAGAATTTTCTTTCAACACATTTCTAAACATAATAGTTTTAATAACTCATTTCTAATAACTGATTTCTTTTATCTTTGCCATGATGACAGCACATAATATTTTTTTTTCCTTGCTTGCTTATTAAACTTTTTGTTCTCATGCACAACTGGTGGAAATAATATGGCAAGATATATTTCCGTGCTTTTATGAGTGAATGTGAGATTTTTCAGGGGACTGCTAAACGTTTACCATCAAACATAAAAAGTGTTCAAAAAAGTATTAGCCTGTGTATTATAAGAATTCATTCAGTCTCCTATTTTTATTCCATTTCTAGCTCCACACTTTCATTGCTGATTTGTGTTTAGGTTGTCCAGACAGTCTGATGGTCCGTATATTTCATGCATTTACTTTGTTATGCCAGTAGATGGCAACAACTGCACTGTCTTTAATAGGGATGACTTGCCTAATTACCCTAACTTTAACCTAATTAATCCTTTAAATGTCACTTTAAGCTGAATACTAGTATCTTGAAAAATATCTAGTCAAATATTATGTGCTGTCATCATGACAAAGATACTAATCAGAACTAATCAGTTATTAGAAATTCGTTATTAAAACTATTATGCTTAGAAATTCATTCATTCATTTTCTTTTCAGCTTAGTCCCTTTATTAATGAACCGCCAACTTATCCAGCACATGTTCCATGCAGCGGATGCCCTTCCAGCTGCAACCCACCACTGGGAAACACCCACACACACTCATTCACACATATACACTACGGACAATTTAGCTTACTCAATTCACCTATAGCGCAAGTCTATGGACTTGTGGGGGAAACTGGAGCACCCGGAGGAAACCCATGCCAACACGGGGAGAACATGCACAGAAATGCCAACTGACCCAGCCAAGGCTCGAACCAGCGACCTTCTTGCTGCATGTGAGGCAATCGCGCTACCCACTGCGCCACCGCGCCACCTATGCTTAGAAATGTGTTGAAACAATATTCTTTCCGTTAAGCAGAAATTCAGGAGGGCTAATAATTCTGACTTCAACTGTAGGTGATGTCTATGTGTAGATGTTCAATGAAGTGTATTTGTGTATCAAGTGTACGTGTTGTCCTCGATCTTGTCAGTACAGTATCATGAAGGTGGTATTCGGTGGTCCCTTGATGTCCATTCATACCTCACACACCCCGGAGCTCTCCTTTATTCAGAGATCCTGCTGTCACACTGATACATGATTGATGAGATTGTGAATTGCGTTACATCAGCCGGAGGAGATGTGCTCTTCAAAGATCTGCTGTTTGAGGAGCCGCCGTTCGGGACGGTGACAGCAGCCTTATTTCCGAGCTCCTTTGTTTTTCTGCAAGTCTTTTGTTTGTTGATTTGGTAGTGCAGGCGTTTATTCTTCACCAGACAAAAAGGAATTATCTTTGAACTAGTATGAAGAATTACATGGAGATCATGTGGCTTGGGCGGCACGGTGGCTCAGTGGTTAGCACTGTCGCTCGTTCGAGTCCTGGCTGGGCCAGTTGGCATTTCTGTGTGGAGTTTGCATGTTCTCCCTGTGTTGGTGTGGGTTTCCTCCGGGTGCTCCGGTTTCCCCCACAGTCCAAACACATGCGCTATAGGTGAATTGGATGAACTAAATTGGCTGTAGTGTATGAGTGTGTGTGTATGGGTGTTTCCCAGTACTGAGTTGCAGCTGGAAGGGCATTCGCTGCGTAAAAAACATATGCTGGAATAGTTGGCAGTTCATTCTGCTGTGATGACCTCTGATAAATAAGGGGCTGAAGGAAAAAGAATGAATGAATGAACCTATTGACAATGGAGAGAAATGAATGTTACTTATGCAAAAGTTTTTTCTTTGCATGTTTTAAAGGGTTTTTTACCCTTTACCCTTTTTTACCCTACTGACCCGTGGGACCCGACCAGACTTCTTGCGGCGCGGGAATAAATTTCCGAATAAAACGCAGTAGCGGTCGGTAACTCTGGTGTAATTTGAACGGAAGCGGGTGGTCTAACAATATAGCGTTCCCGAGTCTCGAGATTATTTCGGAACAGCATATCTGTGATTTCCTCTTTCTTAGTGAGCACTGGTACAGTCAGTACCGAACGCATGACCGCATGACCAGTGCTGAACGCATGACCAGTGCTTTCTGCACGTGCTTTTTATTCGCACAGTCTGTGCACGCATCATCTGCATAACGGTCCTCAGAGTGGGCTTTACCATGGGAGAGGAAAGTGAAGATGCGCTGTCCTTCAGCTTGCATTAGAAAACTGTCAGTTAACTGCTAGGAAACCCACATCAGGCACACATCACCCTTTGCGCGATGTGATAACACCTCAAAGTTTTACTCTTCAGCAGTCACAAGACTGGAACCTCAGGTTTAAGACGGCACTCATGTCTCATCACAAAGGGGCAAACAAACTGACATTTAACCTACAATCCTTGCACAACCTACAGTTTTATCTGTTATCTGGTTGTACCCAATTTAAACGTGAGATTTTGGAAACCAGATCTAAATTTAGCGGGAACGGTTGGGTCTGGTAGAGAACGGGGTGGGGCGGCAGCGAATGAACAAAGGCTGAATATACAGCAGGAGCGATCGGGTGCATTTAAGTATTTTATTAATTTCTATTAATGCAGGGGTGTCAAACTCAGTTCCTGGAGCCTTGCACAGTTTAGTTCCAATCCTGCTCCAACACACTTACCTGGAGGTTTCAAACAAGCCTGAAGAACTCAATTAGTTTGATCAAGTGTGTTTAATTAGGGTTGAAACTAAACTGTGCAAAGCTGCGGCCCTCTAGGAACTGAGTTTGACACCTGTGCATTAATGTTTTTGAATTAAGATGAGTTATAAATTGTGTGTTTTGACTAGGAAATATTTTCTACCCACTAAACCCAAAAGAATGACCTAAATAATTTATCATTTCAACATGTTAAGAACAATGTTATGTAGTATTTTTAACCCATTGTTTTCCCTCTGGTTATCGCTGACTTTTCATCTCAATGTTCCCCTCAATCTCAAAAATGACAGGTATTGCTATCCTTGCGGGGACATTTGGTCAACACATTTTGACAAAATCTGACACACACACACTTTGTACAGCCATCTTCGTGGGGACCTGCCATAGACTTCTGTTGTTTTATTATTGCTTTTTAATATTTTCCACCCACTAAACCAAAAAAACTCCCTATAAATAAACTTTACATCTCATTCATTTTTTTTTCGTCCTGTTAACATTAAGATGGATGTTATGTAGTATTTTTAACCCTTTGTTTTCCCCCTGGTTATCGTTGACTCTTCCCTTCAATGTTTCCCTCAATGTCAAAAATGACAGGTATTGTTATCCTTGCGGGGACATTTGGTCCCCACAAAGTTTGACAAAATCTGACACGCACACACAGCTATGACTCCAGGTCATTGATTTACAGAGGACCAAACTCTGTGTTTCAGTGATCAAAGCCTTGGAGCTCATTGTGATGGACGTTTGATGCCAGAGAAAGAGAGAGTATGTGTGTGTCTGTGTGTATGCGTGCATGTTTGTGAGTGAGTGAGTGAGTGAGTGTGTGTGCGTGCATGTGTGTACGTGCATGTGAGTGTGCATGTGTGCGTGCGTGTATGAGTGCATGTGAGTATGTGTTAGAGAGTGTGTGTATGTGCGAGTGCATGTGCATACGTTTGCGCTTGTCTGTGTGCGTGTGCACGCATGTGAGTGAGTGCATGTTTGTATGCATGCATTTGTTGTAGTGTGTGTGTGTTAGAGTGAGTGTGTCAGAGTGTCTCCGGCTGCGTCAGATAAACAGCACAGTGACAGACATGAAGGAAGCAGATCTCACGTAACATTTGTGAGAAATACTATAGTAAGAACTTTCCCAATGATTATTTGATGTATTTGTTGTGGAGTTGCAAAGTTCACGCAAGCACACACACACAGAGCGTGTGCGTTTAACTTTGCACTGTTTTTGCACGGCAAATGTGACAGGATACATGTTAACATACACTGCTCTATGAATATCTGTTATGTTAATGTACAAAATAAACCTGATTTGAACCGGGATTGAAGAGTCTTCTTTTATAATTGTACTGACATGCGGCTGTGGTGATGAATTACAGCGATTTTACCGTCTATTTTAACTTTAAAAACGTTTTAAACTTGTAAAACTCATTCTTGATCACATTTCATGATGATTTATGATCACAGCGAGCTGAACAGATCTGTTATTCCCTGTTGCTTTGTGCACGTCCTGTCTTGTGGATATGATTATATGCGTTACTACGGAGACATGTTAATATGCGGCTGTCAATCAAATTTGAATGGACGGCGGGGAAACCGCATTCCTACGTCACTTTGCAGTGGGCCTCAAAATGGGAGGGATTTGGATCCTATTTTTAACGTCAGGAAATTAAAAAAAAAAGGCTTATTGTCTTTATATCACCCCAATATGGACACACTATACCTTCACACAGTTCTGTCCAAACAGCTTACAAAAGATGATTTTCATCATAGGTGCCCTTTAAACAATTCATTTTCAAAATCAAATCAATTAATTAGTAAAATGCAGTTCTTCTTTAAGAACAAAGCGCAGCCCAGCATTGCAACACCATTTGATCTCAATGACATGAATTGCTTTCAACATTTAATAATAATTAAAATCAACAATACTTTATAAAAACTCAATGTGTTTTGCACGCCTCTGTTCTGTCATTTATTCTTGTAATATAGATTGCTGATTTCTTTTGCACGATGGTAGAAACCCATTTACTGACATTTGTGTTTCTGTAGTCTGTCTTCTGTCCCAATATACAGTTGAAGCCAAAATAATTAGTGTGAATATTTTTTTTTTTTTTCTTTTTCAAATATTTGCCAAATGATGTTTAACAGATTCAGGAATTTTTCACAGTATTTCCTATAATATTTTTTCTTCTGGAGAAAGTCTTATTTGTTTTATTTCAGCTACAATAAAAGCAGTTTTTATTATTTTTTTAAAAGCATTTTAAGGTCAATATTATTAGCCCCTTAAGCAATATTTTTTTCCGATTGTCTACAGAACAAACCACTGTTATACAATGACTTGCCTAATTACCCTAACTAACCTAGTTAAGCCTTTAAATGTCACTTTAAGCTGAATACTAGTATCTTGAAAAATATCTAATCAAATATTATAAGATAAAAGAAATCAGTTATTAGAAATGAGTTATTAAAACTCTTAAATTTAGAAATGTGTTAAACAGAAATGGGGGGAAAAATATACAGGAGGGCTAGTAATTCTGACTTCAACTGTATGAGAGTGAGCGAGAGAGAGAAATATGGAAGTAGAGAACTGATGAGATAAAATATGTGAAATCTAGCAGAAGGCTGCAGAAAATAGAGCTGGATGTTCTCCAAGCAGTCTCTGTGTTGTCTCCTGTGGGAAGAAGTCTGCAGACGCTTCCTTTTCTGCTCTTCCTGACGTTTTTCTGGTGGCAAAGCAAAACTGCCACCTCACAGCAGTGCTCTCAGGCTCCAGAACGGCTCAGACGACCGCTTTTAAATGCCCCTCACAGGTCTACATCACTTCAACACGTCCGACAGGAGTCTCTTTAGTGCTTTGCTTCCAAAAAAGTGCAAAGATGGCAGCAAAAATAATGTGATTCTGTGTAAAGTCAGTTATCTGGGTTGTTTTCCACCTTATGTCTGTGGATGGCAGCTTAGTTAAAGGGGAGCTATTATGCAAAAATCACTTTTATAAGCGGTTGTGTGGCAGCAGTGTGGGAATATAACCAGCTTCTGATGGTAAAAATGTATTAATTTTATGTTTTTATAATCAGACTTGATAAAAACAGTCTGCAGAAACACTTTGATTGACATTCTCCCTTTGTACGTGTCATCAGAGGGGGAAAGCCTCGCTCACTAGTAACCATCTCTCCTTCATTAGCATAGGTCGTTAGTCTTGTTTTTGAATCTGCCACTATGCTGACACACAGGTATTTGTAGCTCCGCCCTCTTTTGAAGAGCACAATCTCATTTGAATTTAAAGCGAATAAATCTTTTATTTTTTACAAATTACATTTTTATTCTTAATTCATTATTATTAAAGTTTTTCAAATTAAGTTTTATTATTTTATTTATTTATTTGCGTACATATTCCTATATGTGTTTCCTTTAAGGCTGATTTATACTTCTGCTTCGAGTGATCGGCGTGACCCACGGCGCCTGCCTTGCGCATAGCTGTGCATTTATACTTCTGCGCACTGTTTGTGTTGCTCTGCAATAACACTTCCGAAACGCTAGCTGGCACTAAGTTTTTTGTTCCTCTGTGTTGAGTTTCTTCGCGCGTGTTTTGTTTTTTCTGAACGCTACAAGTAGCTAAAACTCGCTCATTCAGAGGCGGGAACTGGCAGACATGCAACAACTTTAATCTTAAGGTAAACACAAAACAAAAGTTTCCATCTGGAGCTCCCTCACGGGACTCGACACTTGTAAAAAAATCACTCCATCGGGCTCACGGCTCTCAGCACCGCCCACGCTTGTCACCGCTACCAAGCTGACCAATCACAGAGCTTGTGCTACGCGTCGTTGCGACATGTAGTTACATTTCGCATCAGCGTCGGCTTCAGCCACAGCGAGGGCTATGCGACTGCGCGAAGGCTGCACCGGACCATATGCGTGCGCTTGAAGCAGAAGTATAAATCAGCCTTTATAGTGTTTTTATTTTTTTTGTTTGTTTACAAATTATCCAACACATTCAAATCAGAACTTTTTGACTAATTTGCATGATCTCGTACATTTTAGTACAATTTACTACAATTTTGGGCAACAACATATGTTTTTGTACGAATGAAATTGCATTGATTTTCTGTTCTGGCAATACACACGCACGCACACACACACACACACACACACACACACACACACACACACACACACAAAAATGACACTGGCTGTTTGTTCAAACTACTAGTTTAAAATAAGCCGAAAATGGGGGACAACTTAATTGTTTTATGTTCAATCCACTTTTAAATTTGTAAAAACGTACAAGTTAACTTAATGTTGTCCCAACACAAATAGATTATTTTTTACATTCATTCATTCATTTTCCTTTGGCTTAGTCTCTATTTCAGAGGTTGCCACAGCGGAATGAACCGCCAACTATCCAGCATATGTTTTACACAGCGGATGCCCTTCCAGCTGCAACCCAGTACTGGGAAACACCCATACACACACATTCACACACATACACTACGGCCAATTTAGTTTATTCCATTCCCCTTTAGCGCATGTGTATGGTCTGTGGGGGAACCCAGAGGAAACCCACGCCAACACGGGGAGAACATGCAGACTCCACAAAGAAATGCCAACTGACCCAGTCGGGACTTGAACCAGCAACCTTCTTGCTGTGAGGTGACAGTGCTAATCACTAACCACTGAGCCACCGTGCTGCCCTAATTTTTTACAGTGTATGTAAAAGAGTTACGTTTCCTCATAAGGTCGGCCTGAATGGTCTGCTTCAGTTGAGTGTGTAAATATATTTTGTTTGCATTTGGTCCTTTTTATCCACGTTTTTTGGAGCAACCCAGCACTTGCATTCATTCTGTCTGATATGTTTTCAGTTTGAAGTTAGCAGGTGAGCTATCTTAAGCCAAGCATTTATTTGCACTGCATACAAACCTGTAAAAAATATCCATAAATTAGCAGTTTTCCGTATTTTGGGATTCATGTTTTTATTTTCCCCGTTTATTTATGCCTTTGAATCGCATTATGAGACCTTGAGCTTTCTTCTTCTTTCTTTCCACCTTAAAAAGTTTGAAAAAGTGACTTTTATGAACAATTTTAATAGTTTGAAGTGATATATTGTCTGGGTTGGTGTTGTATATTACAGTACAAAAACCTTGTAATACACTGCCAGTACATTTTCTGTTATTTGACAGACTTATTTCTCTATATATTATTTCTTAAATATTATATTATTCACTAAAATGTCAATAAAAGTCACTTTGTTAAACTGTAGAGTTGAATATTCAACTTTAAAAGTCGACAGAGGAGAGATCAACATCCCATAATGCAATTCACAACCGCAAATAAACAGAAAACACAAAATACGAACATTTTTTACAGTGTAGAGTGACAAAAACACAGCTTCTCACATCTAAAGTATTGCAAATATGCTCAATTTGAACATATATTTCATGACTAGCATCCCTTCTAGCCCAGGCCTTTCTTTCTATTACCATAGAAAGGAAACCAATCATTGACCTTTAAAGTCACCAAAACCTGCTTAACCTTTGCTGGACCGTCATACAATCACAGCATGTCACGCAATGGTGACAGAAACTCATAACAGCGGTGCTCCAGACGTGTCCAAGTATCCAGAGCACACTCCGCTAACCTTTCCCAAATGAAACAACAAGTTCTGATCAATCTTTAATGAATTCTCGGTTTGACCTCAACAGCGCGCTTCTCAGGGTCAGCAAGTATCGAATAGAGGAATAGATACATTTCAGTGGAGATTGAAGGATATGAGGAAACATGGTGGACTGGCTCCTGCACTGAAAAAACTGTTTCAAACAATTGATATAGGCTGAATTTAATCAAATAAATTATATTTAGTAATGTTCATCTTAATTTCTTTGTTTAAATTGAACCCAAATAAGTTGTTTGCAACCATTTACCTTAAAAAAAAAAAAAAAGGGTAAATCCAGTGAATCAAGTTTTTCAGTGTGCTCTTTAGCATTGTTTCCCAACCCTGTTCCTGAAGGCACACCAACAGTACATATTTTGGATGTCTCCCTTATCTGAACCATCAACTTCAGGTTTTGGAGTCTCTTCTAATGTTCTGATGAGTTGATTCAGGTGTGTTTGAATAGGAAGAGGTTGAAAATGTGTACTTTTGGTGTGCCTTCAGGAACAGGGTTGGGAAACACTGCTCTAGAGACGCTCTCATTACAAATTCAGCTTCATCTCGCTGCTATAGGGCTATAATTAAACCTGCAGAGATTGAAAGAAACCTTCGCTTGAGCTTTTTTTTCAATAGGTGCGACGACAAGGGCATGAATGGGGTTTAATGATGGCACTTGCTGTCCTACTGTCGGCACTTAATAAAGAATGGCAGGATTGAGTGTATCCTTACTTAAAAAAGAATTTCAGCTAATGGCATTTGAATGATTAGGAACAAAGATTTCTCTTTCTGTAAAACGAATATACTTTCAGATGAGATATTTTAGTAATGTTGTATAAGGAGGACATTTATGGTGCTTCTCTTCACTAACAATTGACAGTATTATAAGAGGGAACAGGATATTTGTGAACTCATCTGTAGAGGTGCTTCGACATTTTTATTTAATAGATTAGCAGTAAATTAGCATTAGCATTAATCTGTTGTAGCATAATTACAATATTATACGTAACAGACAATCAATCGATGTTAAGGTAAGATAAAGTACATTCAGGAGGTTGTTATCACAGAATAAAGCCTGACAGGTTTATGTATAAGACTGAAGGACTTTAATCTGCAAAAACAACCAGCTGGATGTACTTTATCCTCCTTATTACACTGCTACTTGCCACAAAAGATAAAAATTAGACACAAAACATTGTTCTGAGTCGTAATAGTTTATTAATTCTTTAATTAAATGCAAAGCTGACAGAAACTAAAACAGCTGATGGAGTATACACTAACCTGCACATTATTCAGACACAAGATGGCGCCAAACAGTCAAAAAACACAAAGCTGACAGAAATGAAAACAGTAGATGGAGAATACATTTATTTAAAGTTATTTAAAGTTTATTAATTAATTTATTTATTATTTCCTTATTTATTTTCTTAAATTTACTTATTTATTTATAATTTATAAATTTTTTATTTTCTTACATTTATTTATTTATTTTTTTCTTAAGTTTATTTTTTGTTTTTTATTTTCTTACATTTATTTTATTTTATTATTTATTTATTTTTATTTATTTTTCTTACATTTATTTTATTTATATATTTATTTAAAAAAATTTTTTATTTATTTTCTTTTCTTTTATTATTATTTATTTATTTATTTATTATTATTATTATTATTTTTCTTTTTTTTTCTTAAATTAAATTTATTTTATTTAACTTTTTCATTTATTTAAATTTTTTAACTTGTACATTGAATTTATTCTGTATATTTGCTGATGTGTAGATAATACTATAAATATATTGATTGAAAATTATATATATATTGAATGATCTTGAACGCTGTTCATTGTTAGAAAGAGGTTTACAGCGTCTGTAAGGCAAAGAAAATCGAGAGATATGTTTGGTTATTTCCTGCAAAGCTCCCGCTCTTTTGTGTGAGCGCTTTTGCGACGGCTTTCAGCAAGTGTGACGGAGAAGATCCGGCTGGTTATTTGTGCTTTGATATGCAGAGGACAATACTTGAAGTTAATTAAATTTTGGGCTGTTGAAAAGTGGATGAGTAATTAAAATTAAACTCGCCGAGCAACGAGTGTCATTTACCAACATAATCATCCACACCTGCTTTGTGCTGTTTTTTGGGGGTTTTATTTTTTCAATGGCTCTTTGGACTCGGGCACCAATTTTGCTCATTATCATCACAATGCATTCAATTTCCGATTTAAATCTGTTCATATCTCGCTCAGATTGGGTGGAACTGGAGATGGTGGCGTGTTGGCATGTAAACACCAGATTAAAGTTAAAAACATTTCTCATTAAAAAAAAATCTAATAATTTGACACTTTTATGATGTTTTTAGTTTTTTTAAATAATGAAAAAAAAAAGAAGTTTTTTCCATTGAGAGGGTGAGCAAAAACACTTTTTAAAAGGACAAATATATAAGAATATCTTTTGTCATTTTTATCTTTTGTGATTTTGACAATGTTTAGGTTTTTGCATTTAGGGTTCTTTCACACCTGCCGTATTTAGTTCGGTTGAATCGCACTAGAGTTTGTTTTTCCTCTTGGTGCGGTTCATTTGGGCAGGTGTGAATGTAGCAATCGCACTCGAGTGTGCACTTAAAGCGGACCAAAAAGGTGTACCGAGACCTCCTTGAAGAGGTGGTCTCAGTACGCTTTCAAACGAAACCTGGAGCGGTTCGTTTGTGGTGAGAACATGATCCGAACTAAAACAGACCCAACCGCAAAAAGTACTGCGTCTTTTTGGACTAATCCAGCTGCCGTTGTCCGATGCGCTGTGCATTATGGAATGTGGAGAAAAAATATTTGTTGACAGCACTTTAACAACAATTTTAAACAGAGAGAGAGGGGGAAAAACATTACCTCTTGGATCGTTGGTAATATTTCCAGAAGATGACCATGTCACAGTTTAGCAAAATTAAAAGGACCCAAAGATGGAAGAAAAATTCTACAATGTATAATTTGTTGCCCTTGGTCCAGACCAAATGAACTAAACCACGGATGTGAAAGCACCCTAAAAAACAAGACAAGAACACAGAGAAAGATCATCTTCTAGTATTTTCTAATAACTAGTTTCTTTTGTCTTTGCCATGATGACAGTATGTCACTCATTTGGTGCTCAGATTTTTGTTCTTTATTAAAAACGCTTTACAAATATACAAACCCTGTCATTGTCTTTGTCCTCAGCCAATTGAACCTACAACTTTAATAGTTCTGTTATGCTAAAAAGTTAAGTTGTTATCGTTCATATCAACTGATAAAAAAAACATGAAATTATAAATACATTCTACAAATAAATACTACAAAAATATAATACAAATAAATTTACAATTATCCCCATGTTTCGGTCATTCCTGTCACATTTGCATTAAATTCAACATAAAATGTGTGCAATACACCTTTAAGGCTATGACGCGGAAGTGACATAATTTGATGGAGGAGAAGCTGACAGCGATCAAGGATGCGTTCTATCACTGAATTGTATGATTTTATGCTTGTTTTGTATGATTTTTCGAGGACGACAAGCTTAAAAGTCAGGCCCTGTCACATTTTTATAAGTGAAAATGTACGTTTCTGGTAGAATGTCCCATGAATTATTTACTTATAGTTTGCGGTGCACTTTGTTTTATTTTAATTAAGGCTTTTTTCCCTATTACATTTCTGCCTTTAAATGCTCCAAACAAACGTACAATCCTCTGGCAAGATCTGTGATTGCATTAAAGATAAACAAACGTCTTGTTCCTGACTCTGAGATCCTTCTGAGATCTTTTGTGAGGCTTAAACGACCTCTTTAAACCATCATGCGCTAAAATGTAAACCCTTGGTTGAAACTGAAATCGAATATAATAAAGCATTCGGATGAAGGTTGAATACCAAATAATGAATGCAAGATTTCCACTTACTTTCATTTATTTTGCCAAGCAGCTTTTATCATGCCATTTTATCAATCAACATGAACCCTTTAACATTTCATAACATTGCATTTTACACAAAACTATGTCTGAAAACATTTGGGTCCAATTTATTAAAAACAAATAGAAAATATAGGAAATATGTACAAAAAAGCAACAACAGCACAACACAGCTCGAACTTTTTTTTTCTAATTGTCCTGAGATTTTCTGAAATAATATGCTGTGTGATAGGCTTCTTTTAGCACTTTCCAGAGTTCTTCTTTAAGTTTAGAGTGTCTTATCTTTCTTTTTCTGTCCAGGTGAGGCTCATACAGCCTCAATAATATTCAGGTCTGGACTCTGTGGAGGCCATTTCATGACTGTCTGTGTTTTATCAGCTGTTTTCTTTCTCCAAATAGGATTTCACTGCAATTACTTATGAAAATGAAAACTATCACCACTGAAGTCCTTTCCAGAAGGAATAGCATAATGGATTAAAACATATCTGTACTTTTCAACATTCACAATTCCATCAATTCAGACAATATTGAGAACAACACTGGTAGAAATGCAGCTCAAACCAGGACAAACAGCCTCTCTCCAACATTGTCTTTCACATGTCTTAAACAATTAAACCAAAATAATTCAAACTCTTACCTAACCTCACTCCTATCTTAACAAACCATATATCAACTGAAAGATCATTTATTCACCCTGTATAAATCTGAATAAAAAAATAGACAAATTACACTTGTGACTTTTTTTGTGATAAAGGGCCACATATATCCAATATACCATCAGTAAAACAACATATATTTATGTTAACTTCTCTCAGAAATGTAATTTTTGACTCATCATCGAATATTTGTACATGCCTACATTTTTGCAAAGCATAATATACGTTGTAAATCCACTAGAGGGTGCTGTCTATGTTTTTGTCTATTTACATATATATATGATCCACTAGTCGGGACTCGAACTCGGGACGCCTGGAGTGCAATTGCGCCATATATATCTGTATTTTGACCACTAGGCTATTGTCACCAATGCCTAAAACTTATTTCCATGCTGAACACACATTTCAGTGAACCCGTGTTACTTATTCAACATCATACGAAATGAACACAAACAAAGAGAGAACATTTCTAACAACTTGGCATGTTTTAAACCTCTTTTTTTCTTATTTGTGTATATTTCCATTAATCACTGACGCAGTTCATATAACAGTGTCAAGCAGCAGATCACATGATCATCACTGACTGCTAAGGTGTTATAGCAAAGACTCTAAAGTACACAAGACGTGTCACTCGTATAGTTGTGAAATCGGAAAAGTGTTACGGTCAATATGGCGAATGAAGCCCCGCTTTCTAGTACAGGAGCCAATCAGCGATCGCTATAGACTGAGGATTCTCCGGGGGAAGGGTTTGGACCAGACGTGAGTTTCTGCAGATTTTGTGTGATTCAAACGTTTAGAAATGAAACTAAAGAGACAGATGTTGTTTAATTTTTTTGGTGATTCCTAATATGAAATTGAATCGTAAGCTTGGCAAGCAATTTTGGAGAATTTGATGTTTCCTAATTTAAACAGAATGCCCGAGAGGCGTTTCAAAGATGGCCACAGAGTGAAATGACTTGCCTTAAAGGGACTTTGGTTATAGTCAGATGCTCATTTGCATAAATTGAAACTCTTCTAGCAGCAGATCGCTTCATATATGTATGGCTGTTAATGGGAGCGCCGTTAGCGTTTCATTTTTTTTATGTTAAATATTCCCAGCATAAACAGAGACGAGGGTTATGAATGATGATGATGATGATGAGCTGAGAATAAATTGAGTCACACAGATCTCTAAATGTTTCGCTGAACCTCATCTGTCATCTGCATTTATTCTGTATGCGAGGAAAGTAATAACGACACTGACATTTTGGCCTCTGAGCAACCAATAATGAAGGAGCAGGGCAGATTAATTTCCATGTTGTAGATGTCTGGCATTTGCCGAAGGATATTGCAGGAGAATGGTGTTAAAGCTCCATCTGAGATTAGCTTTGTGTGAGATCAAATGCTGTGTCATGCTTGATTTTGAGCTTGCATACATGAATCAACGCATCTTGGGTAAATATTGTACCATGATGTCATGTTTAAATGGTTATTTTAGTGTACTCATCATAGTACACTCTCAGAAATAAAGATACTAAATCTGTCACTGGGAGGGTACCTTTTTGGTATTTTTTTGTTTGTTCCTATAACAGGTCCTTAAAGGCACATACTAACAGTGTTAGGGGTAACGCATTACAAGTAACGCGAGTTACCAACATAGGCTCATTCTGAAAACGTAGCCCTATATACGTTTCTGGAGATAGCAAATTATGTATCCTAATTATGTATAACCTCCGTGTGGACGGCTTTTCCGCTGTTACCAGTTTGTTCAGTGGCTCGCCATGTACGTCGATGGACTTGAGACGCAGAGAGGAGTTGACCACAGCGACGGGGTTCGAGTCTGGTGAGGAACGGTTCCAGAAAGTGGGTAAGACAAAAACATAATCCAAAAAATAAAATAAGTAAAAAACAGGGTGAGAATGTGGTAAAATCTGAAAACGTGGTAAAAATCAGGCGAGGGCTTTTCTTTTTCTGGATTGCTTTTTAAAAATGTCGGTTGGGTTTAGGGAAGGCAGTGGGCGCTGGTCAATCGGTGCTTTTGAAAATACTATTGGTTGGGTTTAGGGAAGGAGGAGGGCGGGTCAGTTGATCGGTCAGTCAGTCAGTCGACAGTGGCCTCTGGTGGATTTACGTGAGAACAGCAGGCGCGAATGGTACTCGCGAGAGAAATTTGAGATCTCAAAAAGCATACACAGCAGCCTCTGGTTGATTCGCGAAAACAAAAAACTGCAAAAAAAAAAAAAAAAACGTAGCTCCTGGGACGTATTTGGTGGTCTCCAGAAATGTGTATATATAGGTACATTTTCAGAATGAGCCTGGGTTGCGAGTTACATAATAATATTACTTTTCTAAGTAACGAGTAAAGTAACGCATTACCTCAAAAAATTAAGTAATAATATTGGAGTTACTTTTTAAAAAATGTAACAAGTTACTTTTTTAATTAATTAATTTTAATTCAGCAATTTACTTTTTAAAAGCTGAGATGAGAGAATGCATTCGTTATTGTGAACACATGGAAGAAAAGGAATTGCACTTGAAAATGGTTTGCACTTATATCGTACATTATTACTATTCGATGTGTTTTTTTAAGGTACAGTAAATAAAGGTGTAGGTTATACAGTGTGTTGTTAATTGCAGAGCTCCTCTATTAAAAATCAAAAAGAATAAGAAAAAAAACCCTGAAAGTTCTAACAGAAATCAAGCCTCATCCTGGTAAGAAAAAGTAACTCAAAAGTAACGTAACGCAACTAGTTACTTTTATCCAGAGTATCATCCAGAGATCTCATCCATCATCCAGAGATCATCCACACTCATCATCCAGAGCTCTTTTGTCTAACTGCATCTCTGTTTAATGTTTGTCGTATTTTTCTCATATTTATTTTGTGTTGTCACTTGTCACTTTATGTACACTGGAAGCTTCTGTAGCCAAAACAAATTCCTTGTGTGTGTAAGCACACTTGGCAATAAAACCATTCTGATTCTGATTCTGAAAATATGGCCTAAAATGACTCTGTGACAACTTTTCTCAAAATGCATGGCATTATTTGCTTCAATCCTTGTGTTTTGCTGTGAAAATACACTTTTTTCCTCTTTTTTTTGAATCTCAAGAATCATTGGACTTGCCAAATATTGGACGGACTGATTAATACATGCATAACTGTTTATATTGTATAAATTTTAAATGATCATTAATAATTTATTATTATTTAATCAATAAGAAGCAATAAGTTTGACAAATGTAAAAAATAACACGTACACTTGCATTATGAAACGTTTAAATACTGACAGTGATTGTTAAAATGGAATTGAGCTTATGATTTCCAGTTTCTTTACTAGTTATTTTGCAAAATACTAGTATTCAGATTAATGTGCAATTTAAAGGGTTAATTAGGTTAACTAGGCAAGTTAAGTTAATTAGATAAGTCCTTGGACGACAGTGGTTTGTTCTGAAGCCAATCAAACTTATCCAGCATATGTTTTACATAGCGGATGCATCTCCAACTGCAACCCAGTACTGGGAAATACCCATACACACTCATTCACATACATACACTACGGCCAATTTAGTTAATTCAATTCACCTATAGCACATGTCTTTGGACTTGTGGGGGAAACCGGAGCACCCGGAGAAAACTCACGACAACACGAGGAGAACATGCAAACTCCACACAGAAATGCCAACTGACCCAGCCGAGGCTCAAACCAGCGACCTTCCTGCTGTGAGGCGACAGTGCTAACCACTGAGCCACCGTGTCGGCCCTTTATTTTATATATTTTTATTAATTTTGTCTCAAGGAAAGGTCTTATAACCACTTTGTGATACCTTATGGCTGTATAAAACAAATGTTTTAATAATAAAAGCAGACAAAGACCACTTATGAATATTATGCGTAGCTCTTTAGAATGAGGAACACACATTCATTATTAATTATAACTTTTGTCTTAAAATAACTCGCAATGCACTGCTTAATAATAGTTAATATAGTTTTTGTATTGCTAAATTTAAGGTAAATTAAGGGTATAGTATGTAGCAGATTAAAATAGCAAAAAAACAAGCATTCCTAATGACCACATCTGTACAACTATTGTTTTAATTTCTCTTCAAAATGGGCTCAGGAACACACTTATGAGTATGAGACCCTGGAATTTGCTTTACAGTGTAAAAGCAACTGATAAATGATTAAATATATTAAAGATAACTCTTCAGGATATACACGTACAGTAGATGCAAAGCTAAATAAAAAAAAAAAACATTCATAAAGAAGAGCATTCATGAGAGTCCGGCAGTGTGATTTTTCTGTGCTTGTGTCAATTGTTGTATTCTTGCCAGCATGATACAGTAATTACCGTCCACAGTGGGCATAAACACGCTTGATTAAAGTGGATGAGGAGATTATGAGCAGACCTGAAGGTGAGGTGAAGCAAAAACATGCGGAGACGAGCAACAATCACAGATGCCCTTCTTAGAGATACTAAAGCACACATTTCCCTCATCTGTTCAGCCCCAGTCCATTGTGTGTGCTTGCGTGCACGCGTGTGTGTGTGTGTGTGTGTGTGTGTGTGTGTGTGTGTGTGTGTGTGCGCGTGCGTGCGTGCGTGCGTGCGTGCATGTGTGTGTGTGTGTGTACTGGTTTTGGTGGTTTACAAGGACAGAAATTTGTATAATGACATGGGTATGACATAGTTGTACTCTATTAAGGTGGTTTATGAGGACATGCTTTGTGTCCTCATAATTCGAACACTTAAAAATCATACTGTATAAATAATAGATTACTGATTACATTATGCCTATGGAGTCCTCATAAACCACCAATACTAACATGTGTGTACGTGTGTGTGTGCGCGTGTATGTGTGTGTGTGTGTGATGCTCATAATAGAAATGCCATCTCTGATTTAGACGTTGAGATGTGATGACAGTGGTGCCGCTGGGAGTGACGCTCACAGCTCATATCAGCAGACCTGAAGCTGGAATCAATATCTGTGTTCAGAGTTTACAGCAGATGATCAAGTGTCCTCATATCTGGAGTGCGGCCTCTAAAAATAAAAACCTTTCACTTTACAACAATTCACTACACCATGCTTGGAATGAAAAGGAACGATGTGGTTAGCACTGTCGCCTCACAGCAAGAAGGTTCGAATCCTGGCTGGGCCAGTTGGCATTTCTGTGTGGAGTTTGCATGTTCTCCCTGTGTTGGCGTGGGTTTCCTCCAGGTGCTCCGGTTTCCCCCACAGTCCAAACACATGCGCTATGAATTTGGCATGTGCGCTATGAGGTGAATTGGGTAAACAAAATTGGCCGTAGTGTATGAATGTGTGTATGAATGAGTGTGTTTGTGTGTTTCCCCGTACTGGGTTGTGGCTGGAAGGGCATCCGCTGCGTAAAACATATGCCGGAATAGTTGGTGGTTCATTCCTCTGTGGCGACCCCTGATAAATAAGGGACTAAGCTGAAGAAAAATGATTGAATGAATGAATGAATGAATGAATAAGTTATAATGATAATAAAACAAAGTGAAACTGCTCTGACAGTGAGCAAACACCTTGGCAACAAAGAATGTGTCATCAGATAATTATTGCTGGTTAAAAATAGTCGCGCGTATGTAGGATGCGCACCAACATCTGCTGCATTTAGAAACAGAAATGACAATCTTGCACTGTTACAGACATCGACTATTAGCGTATTGTACATATTCACTGCAAAACGGTGCATCTGGGTAGAATGTGACAGTGTTCAATGTCTGGATTATTATAGCAGGGAATAAGAGAAACTCACTTTATTTAACAGTATGGCTGCGTCTGAAATTGCATACTTCCCTACTATAGACCATTTCAATGTGGCGATGTCACTGGCCCATGAACATATCCTGCTTGTTGCCAAACTATTTCACAACTGTAACAAGAGGCAATTTAATCATATTGTAATGTTAAAATGGCTGCCATAACATGATTTATCAATATGTGGACCTTTTTGGATTCTTGAAAGCTATGGAAATTAAAACTGCAATACATGAAATACATTAGGGCCGTTGTTATTGTTTGCATCCCTCAAAATGGTCTATATAGTAGGGATGTGACGAGACGCTTACTCCACGAGACGAGACACGAGATTGGGTTCACGAGAACGAGACGAGATTTTTAACGTATTTTAAAGAAGTCTTTTATTCAACTGAAGCAAAAAAAAATCACAAAATGCAAAACAATTTAGGTGCTTTTTTAAATCAACTTGTAATGAATGGTATTTTATTACTATTTTGTGAAGTTTCACAAACGAATTTCGAGAGGAGCACGTGATAGGATTGACTGCAGGTGGTCCCTATAGCTAATCATTAGTTAGCCAATCGGATCACTCCAAATTTAACAAATATACAGCCTAAACTTCATTCCTCATCTTCGATTAGGAAGACCCCCCCCCCATCCATCCCTTCTCCCTCCTCCTCTATTTTATTACCGGGCGACACGGCGGCTCAGTGGCTAGCACTGCTGCCCCACAGCAAGAAGGTCGTTGGTTCAAATACTAGATGAGCGAGTCGGCAATTTCTGTGTGGAGTTTACATGTTCTCGCTGTGTTTGCGTGGGTTTTCCCCGCGTACTCCGGTTTCCTCCCACAGTCTAAAGACATGTGACACAAGTAAAAGTCACAAGCACCTAATACGTACACACTGGCGCAGTTGGCGGTCTATTCCCAGGAAGCTTTCGAGAACTACTTTATCTCGTATCCTTCCTAATGCTCATTGACCAGGCGGGAGCTTTGGGCTCATCTATCTCCGAGCTCAGGGTTCTCTCCCAGGACAGCATTATAAGTGTGAACTCTTGAAAATGAATTCTATACCATGCAAACACTGCTAAATATTTTGCTATAAACTCTACTGACTGGCTTCTCCCCTGTACAGTTTCACATGACAAATCAAACTTCTTTCCACAAATTGAACTTTTAAACAAAATAATCATGTAATTCTTTGTATTAAATTTTTTATTTAATAAATCAGTTTCACTTTCATTCAGCAGGATTTCATTCATGCCCCCGTGACTCACTCTGAGCTGCTGGATGCGATCGTGCAAATATAAAGTAAGGACTGATAGGAGAGAGTTGTTTTAATGTCGTTTCATACCGCACGTGAATGGAAAAAAAAATTCAGCTTTTCTCGGACAGCATAAACGTGTGTTCCGTGATGATGAAGGCGGATGTCTCGAGTCTCCAGGAGTTCAGTGTATGTGTGTGTGTGTGTGTGTGTCTAGATGCAGAGAATAGTGTCAAACAGCCGTGTGTGTATGGCTTATCCTGTCGCAAAATGCGGCTAAACGTCCTACACAATGGTAATAGTTTGATAGCGGTGTTTACATGTCTGTACTGCACTTCAGTAATGCGACAGAAATAGGAATACTCCACATGTCTTAATTCGATTTGTGTTTATGATGATTATGACTTTAAGCATATTTGAAGTGCTATTCCATCGCATGGATATAAACCATAATGTGTGTGGCTGCAGCTGTAGCCTGTTTTGGACGCGGCAGCCACTGAACTCCGGTAATAAAAATAAAAATAAAAATAAAAGCGGTTACGTCACACTTGCCCAAGCAACCAAGTGACACGTGCAACTCCGAGGCCAGCCTGGGTTGCCAGGTGTGTGCAAAGCACCTGATTTGCAGTTCAAATCCAATCCTGCCTTCAATCTTCAGTGCTAAATTCACCCTCACGCTCCATCATAACATCACAACTCACTAGACAACTTTTCACCTCGACGTGTAATCTCGTCGCAGTTTAATCTCAAGAGATTTCGCCATACGAGATCTTGTCACACCCCTACTATATAGTATGTGAAAAAACAGTGTGTGAGCCAAGTAGTATGTCCGAATTCATAATATTCGACTGCGCTACGCCCCATGTATATTTTTTTGCCCAATTTCTGTTTAACGGACAGAAGATTTTTTTTTTTCAACACATTTCTAAACATAATAGTTTTAATAACTGATTTCTAATAACCGTTTTCTTTTATCTTTGCCATGATGACAGCACATAATATTTGACTAGATATTTTTTAAGATACTAGTATTCAGCTTAAAGTGACATTTAAAGGCTTAACTAGGTTAATTAGGTTAACTAAGTTAGAGTAATTAGGCAAGTCACTGTATAACAGTGGTTTGTTCTGCAGACAATTAGAGAAAAATATTGCTTAAGGGGGCTAATAATATTGACCTTAAAATGCTTCTTAAAAAATTTAAATCTGCTTTTATTCTAGCCGAAAAAAGAAAAAAAAAGACTTTCTCCAGAAGAAAAAATATTATAGGAAATACTGTGAAAAATCCACTGATCTGTTAAACATCATTTGGGAAATATTTGAAAAAAAAATCACAGGAGTGCTAATCATTTTGACTTCAACTGTAAGTATAGATATTAGAGGATTGTATAATTGCTCAAAAGATTTCTTGAAGTGGTTCATTCATGGTATCAGTTAATACTGATTTTAAAATGATGGTTTTTACAAGGTATTTAAAAAATGTGATAAAAAAATGCTATGTTCATGGTATTTCATGTAAATAAAAACAACAACACAAAACTGAGGTAAATGTCTTTGTGAAGAGATATTAAATATGAATGTAGGCCAATTATACAATGCAGGCCATTGTTCTACGAGTTGTCTTTAGTAGTCAGGTTTCAAGACTTTGAACTACATTTGTAAACTTATTGTTATCTGCATAGCTACTTCTTATGTTAGTAAGCTTGACTCTGATTGGACGGTAATGCTTGCTTAATTTAAATACTATTATAGGCTATAAGTGCTGTTTATTTATAGGAATGTCAGTCAGAAAATGCTATAAAGTTTCACAAATAACATTTGAATGGAAGATTTTTTCAATAATACTCCAATAGTCTGTGTTATTTTCAGAAAACTCATATTTAGTGTTGCTTATTATATTTCTTTTATAGATTTGGATAATTTATGGATACACTACTTACTTTAAGCCTTTTTCTGGTTTTATTATTACAATTTAGTTTCTATTATATTTTTTCAGTGTTTTTTCTATTGTAGTCGCTATATTTTGTTTAAATGCCCAGGCATAATTTCTAGTTTTAGTTTTTTGAGTAATATTTATATTTCAGATTTATTTTACTTTATTAAAAAGGTCGTAATAGTTGTTTTAAATGTTGCGACTTAATCTCTTTTTTGTGCATGTTTATTTGAAGTTATCAGGACGTTTATTTTTTTATTATTATTTATATATTTATTTATGTATTTATATTTATTTATTTTTGTATTTATTTATATGTATTTGTTTTTATTTATTCATTTATATTTCTTTATAATTATATATATATATATATATATATATATATTTTTTTTTTTTAATTAATATTATTTATTTATTTATATATTTATTTATATTTTTTTTTATTTATTTAATTTAATTTAATTAATATTATTTATTTTATTATTTATATATTACTATATAACACATTATTATTATTATTATTATTATACTATTATATTTTTAAATATATACTTTTTTTCCAGACCACAGTACAATCCTATAATGGAGACATGTCATTTAAAAAAGAAAAAAGGAGCGACATAAACTTTGACATTATTTGCCTTCACATTGTGCCATTTAAACCGTGTTAATGACCTGCTGCGGCAGTGAAAATGACAGACATGATGTTCTTGATGTTTGTGTTTAAATGTGAAAATCTCCTCAGTATATCTCCGCAGTCTTCAGTCAACACTTCTGCATGTCATTCTTGAAACTTCATCCCCATATCTGCTTTTGTGGAATTCCAATAAGCCATTTTAATGAAATGGTCAAAAAGCATCTTCAATAACGCTTCAAATGTCGTTGTGTCACTGATAGCGTTTAATCGCGCTGTCAGAATTATACTGATCTCCTTTTTTTTTACTGTCTCCCCAGGAATCTCTTAGACAGAGACACGTTCTCCAAATCTGATCCACGTGAGTACAGCCAATGGAAGATGAAACTGCTTTGATTTGATGCTCATTCTGCATTAATTAGCAAACCCCCCGCACTCGTCTTTCTCTGTCTTTCGCTCCTCATCAAACATCTGCGTGTTTCTGATGAGTTCTTCTCATCTGCAACGCTCTGCGTGTCTCCAGCCAACCTATATGAAACCTCAACGCAGATGCAGCAGGTTTCACGGAGACACTTTGAAGAGAGAAAGAGAGAGATCCTAAAAGAACTACACTGTAAAAAATATCTGATAATGAACAATTCCCGTTTATTTACGGTTGTGAGTTGCATTATGGGATGTTGATATCTGCTCTGTCCACTTTTGATGTTGAAAATTCAACTCTACAGTTTAACAAAGTGACTTTTATTGACATTTTAGTCGTTTGAAATAATATAATGGATAAGAAATAATATATAGTGAAACAAGTGTGTAAAAAATCTGGAAAATAGACTGGCAGTTTATTACCAGGTTAATATACTGTATTCACTAGCATGGACCACGCCACACTTTGAGCTAGACTTTATTGTAGGGATGAAAAGGGATGATAAGGGAACAGTGGGATGAAGGGGAATGGAAGTAAGAGGATAAATAGTGAACAGGTAGGTAGGTTGATCGGGCGTCCTACGATGATGGCCAGAGTCTCAGTGTGGGGGTACCGTCTCTGTAATATTTTGGTAGAGTGATTAGGACACGGTGGCTCAGTGGTTAGCATTGTCGCCTCACAGCAAGAAGGTCGCTGGTTCGAGTCCCGGCTGGGTCAGTTGGCATTTCTGTGTGAAGTTTGCATGTTCTCCCCATGTTGGCATGGGTTTCCTCTGGGTGCTCCGGTTTCCCCCAGTCTAAAGACATGCGCTATAGGGGAATTGAATTAACTAAATTGTCTGCAGTGTATGTGTGTGAATGAGTGTGTATGGATGTTTCCCAGTACTGGGTTGCAGCTGGAAGGGCATCCGCTGTGTAAATATGCATGTGCATGATAAGTTGGTGGTTCATTCCGCTGTGGCGACCCCTGATGAATAAAGGGACTAAGCCGAAGGAAAATTAATTAATGCATGATTAGGACCCCCCGATTCAACCTAGGAGGGAAGAGAGGGTTATAAGGTTTGTTAGTAGGAAGCGAGGAAATAGAGGGAGGGAGGGTGGGTTCAAGAGAGTGAGAAGGACAGTGCTAGAGGGCTGGTCTGCCTTTTAGGGATAGTTTTAGGGGTTTTAGGGAGTACGTGATTGGTTAAGGAGGCAAAGTGAGGTGTGGTCCCGCTGCCGAACCTTTAACAAGTTAATTGCATTTATACTATAAAAATGTTAATAAAAGTAACTTTTTCAAACTTTTCAAGGTTAAAAGTTGTTGGAAGAAGGATCAGGGTCCCAAAATGCCATTTAAAAGCATAAATAAATGGGGAAAATAAAAATAAAACATGAATCACAAAAACAGTGTACAGATATTTTGGCTGGGTGTGTTTTTTTAAAGGGACAGTTCACCTAAAAATGACAACCCACTCACAATTTACTCTTCCGTAAGTGGTTTTAAATCTTTACGAGTTTCATTCTCCTGTTGAACACAAGAGACGAAACCTGTAACCATTGACTTCAATAGGAAAAATAAATACTATGGAAGTCAATGGTTACAGGTTTTCAGCTTTCTTCAAAATATTGTTTCTTTTGTGTTTAGCAGATGAAAGAAACTCGTAAGGGTTTGAAACAAGTAAGGGGTGGGTAAATGATCACAGTTTAGATTTTTGGGTTTGGTTCTTTCTTCTGTTTACAAAAGAGGATATTTTGAAGAAAGCTGAAAACCGGTAACAATTGACTTCCATAGCATTTGTTTTTCCTATGGAAGTCGATGGTTACAGATTATCAGCCTTCTTCAAAATTTAGTTTCTTTTGTGTTTAGTGGATGAAAGAAACTCGTAAGGGTTTGAAACAAGTAAGGGGTGAGTAAATGATCACAATTTAGATTTCTGGGTTCGGTTGTTTCTTCTGTTGAACACAAAAGAGGATATTTTGAAGAAAGCTGAAAACCTGTAACCATTGACTTTCATGTTAATAAATACTATGGAGGTCAATGGTTACAGGTTTCCAACATTTTTCAAAATATCTTTGTGTGTGTGTGTATGTGTGTGTGTGTGTGTGTGTGTGTGTGTGTGTGTGTGTGTGTGTGTGTGTGTGTGTGTGTGTGTG
>CAIGQV010019164.1:3173400-3212939 GCA_903798115.1 Danio jaintianensis
AAATGTGTGCTTTAATATCACTAAACAACACACAGAGACACACTCACACACACGCATCCATGCACACACACACACATACGCACACAAACACATTGCATTGCAGTGTTTTCCTCAGTGGTGTTGTTGTCCAATCAGGCGTGTGGGTTCTCCCTCCAGCAGTATGTGGTCTGTTCTTCCTCTTCCGTACAAAATCCAAACACATCCAGCATCTTATCACTAACAACCCACAGTCAGTTCAGTGTGTGCGCAGTTCATCTTCTCCTCCGTCTCGCTGTTTCTCCAACGGTGCTGTTACAACCATGAGTCAGTGTCTGTGGTTTTCAATTTGAGCCACTGAATCAGAAGAGGATTGTCCTGCTGGGGCGTGCTGATTAATCTGTGCTGTTTTCTCTAGGTTAGGGATAAGAGCGGGTAGATGTTTGCTCATTTTTTCCCTCTAAATGCCTTTGGAAATATGATGAATATTGTCTTTAGTAGCATTTAAAGGTGCAGTATGTAAGTTTGACACCCAGTGGTTGAACTAGGTATTGCACTCCTGGATCAAAACAAACGCAAGCGCAGGTTGCCAGATTGAGGACAGGAGCGAGTGATTTAAACCGTGTTCAAAATAAAAGCAACGGCACCCGATAGAAGAAATATTTTCCATATTAAAAGGAGTTTTTGTCCTAACCAACACCTCGAATTTATATTTTAGAAACGGCTTCTATTTCTTGACAGAAACAGAAAACTGACAATGATCACCTCAGGTACACCTCATGTGCTTTATTCAGTGTGAATGCTAATAATGTGAGTTTGAATACCGTTTTACATAACATTTATTGCCATACTACTGAAAGCAGCAGCAGATAGTTCACCTCAGATCACCTCAGATCAGTTTTCTGTTGTTCACCTGTGAGAAATAGAAGCCGTTTCTAATATATCAATTTGAGGTGTTGGTTAGAACAAAAACTCCTTTTAATATGGAAAATATTCCTTTTATCTGGTGCCGTTGCTTTTATTTTGAGCACGGTTTAAATCACTCGCTCCTGTCCTCAATCTGGCAACCTGCGCTTCCGTTTGTTTTGATCCGGGAATGCAATACCTAGTTCAACCACTGGGTGTCAAACTTACATACTGCACCTTTAAGGTAGCCATTATTCACACATGAACTCATGTGGCTCATGTTGTAGTTTAAGTTAGTTCTTGATTAGTGCATGCCTTAACTTATCATAGGTTCATAATGATATTTTTTGGCAATAGCGAAAATACATTGTATGAGTTCAAATTATAGGCAAGGCAAGTTTATTTATATAGCACATTTCATACACAATGGTAATTCAAAGTACTTTACATAAACAGAAATAAAAGGAACACGTATAAGAAAATAAAAACAACAAAGAATTAAAAAAATGATTAAAACAGATAAAAACTGTGTTAAAACAGGTTTTAAAAGAAGGAAAAAGAAAAGAAAAGTGGTTAGCACTGTCGCCTCACAGCAAGAAGGTCGCTGGTTTGAGTTCCGGCTGGGTCAGTTGGCATTTATGTTCTCCCAGTGTTGGTGTGGGTTTCCGCCGGGTGCTCCGGTTTACCTCACAATCCAAACACATGCGCTATAGGTGAATTGAATGAACTAAATTAGCCGTAGTGTATGAGTGTGTGTGTGAATGCAAGCATGTATGGGTGTTTCCCAGTACTGGGTTGTGGCTGGAAGGGTATCTACTGCAAAAAAAAAAAACTGGAATAGTTGGCGGTTCATTCCGCTGTGGTGACCCCTGATAAATTATGGACTAAGCTGAAGGAAAATGAATGAACTTAACCCTTTATTGCTCCTAAATACAAACACGTTGAACAACAACACTCACTGTATTTTTCAGTATATTACACAGATGTACTGTTGTGATGTCCTTCAATTCAATTCAAGTTTATTTGTATAGCGCTCTTCAGTATAAATATTGTTTCAAAGCAGCTTTACAAAAGGTGCACATTCTTGTATTACAATCACATTCGGAAAAGTTAAGGTTGTTACTTACCATAACTTTACTAGTTACTAGTAACACTAATAGCTAGTAACTAATAGCTTTTAACAGTTAAAGTTATTATATATAAGCATAGTTAACCTGCAGTTATGTAGCATAGGTGATGTCTATGTGTACATGTTCAATGAAGTGTATTTGTGTATTAAGTGTTGTCCTCGAATCTCCTCAACTCATTTCTGTGAGGATTCTGACTGTAAATGGCTTTTGGGCGTTTTTATTGTATAGGCTTGAGTGCTTTCGTGACATGCTGCCCCCACTGTCCATGCAATCCCTGCGCAAGAGCTCCTTTCTGACAGAACCGTCACCGCAGGATGTCAAGATCTGGAGGTGAACGTACTGTCGGGAGATGCTGGGGTTTCAAAACAGCAGTGTAATAGATGCTAGCTTTTGGAGAAGATAGGTGTGAAATTCAAAATATACATTTAATAGTTAGAGAGAGGGTGGCGCAGTAGGTAGCGCTGTCACCTCACAGCAAGAAGGTCGCTGGTTCGAGCCTCGGCTGGGCCAGTTGGCATTTCTGTGTGGAGTTTGCATGTTCTCCCCGTGTTGGTGTGGGTGTCCTCCGGGTGCTCCGGTTTCCCCCACAAGTCCAAAGACATGCGCTATAGGTGAATTGGGTAATCTAAATTGTCCATAGTGTATGTGTGTGAATAGGAGTGTATGGATGTTTCCCAGTGATGGGTTGCAGCTGGAAGGGCATCCACTGCGTAAAACATATGCTAAATAAGTTGGCAGTTCATTCCACTGTGGCGGCCCCTAATGAATTAAGGGACTAAGCTGAAAAGAAAATGAATGAATGAATAGTTAGACAGATAGAGCAGGCATTATTTTTAAATTAGTAAAACAATTGTACAGCCGTGGCATATATCCTGAATTATTGACACAATCACAAACAGCTAAATCACACAAAGGGTGAAAGGTCATATCTGAAAAGCAAAACAGTAGGTGTGGACAGTAGCTGGATCACTTGTAATAGCAATCCGAAAGAATACCACTTAAGTAGTATTTTATCTCTCTTCCCCAAATCTCTTATAATGTTTACACTGTAAAAAAATATCTGTTAATGAACAGTTTTCGTATTTTGTGATTCACAAGTCTTTTTATTTACGGTTTTGAATTGTATTATGGGATGTTGATCTCTGCTCTGTCGACTTTTGATATTGAAAATTCAACTCTACAGTTTAACAAAGTGACTTTTATTGACATTTTAGTCATTTGAAATATGTATAAGAAATAATATATAGATAAATAAGTGTGTAAAATGACAGAAAATGTACGGGCAGGTTTTTGTAGCGTAATATACAACAGACAATATATCACTTTAAACTATTAAAAATGTTCATAAAAGTCACTTTCAAACTTTTCATGGTTAGAAGTTGTTGGAAGAAAGATCAAGATAAAAAAAAATGCAATTCAAAAGCAGAAATAAACAGGGAAAAATAAAATCATGGATCACTAAATACGGAAAACTGCTAATTTATGGATATATTTTTAGCCTTAATTCCCAGCTTATATATTAATAATAATAATAATAATAATTCATTCATTCATTCATTCATTCATTTTCTTTTCGGCTTAGTCCCTTTATTAATCTGGGGTCGCCACAGCGGATTGAACCGCCAACTTATCCAGCATATGTTTTACGCAGCGGATGCCCTTCCATCCGCAACCCATCACTGGGAAACACCCATACACACTCATACACACACATACACTATGAACAATTTAGCTTACCCAATTCACCTATACCACGTCTTTGGACTTGTGGGGGAAACTGGAGCACCCGGAGGAAACCCACGCCAACACGAGGAGAACATGCAAACTCCACACAGAAATGCCAACTGACCCAGCCGAGGCTCGAACCAGTGACCTTCTTGCTGTGATGCGAACGTGCTACTCACTGCGCCACCGTGCAGCCCATAATAATAATTCCTTACATTTATATAGCGCTTTTCTGGACAATCAAAGCGCTTTACACATTTTTGGGGGGGAATTTCCTCATCCACCACCAGTGTGTAGCATCCACCTGGATGACACGACGGCAGCTATATTACGCCAGACCGCTAGGCATGGGACGATAACCGGTTTCAAGGTTTACCGCGGTTTGGTAAAGTCAAGGTATTAAAACCGTTACATTTTTCTGTTATACCATTCCTAAGGTATATGGAAGGAATTTTTTGGTTGTTTTTGCGACAACAGTATCTCCAGCAGAAAAGGACTCTCCACAGCAAAAGCTGCTGGTCAGTCTACTATTCAGGAAACATCTGAAAAATCAAACATGCTATGGACCTGAACAGTGCAGTGGCTTTCTTTATATCCAAAGAAAAGAAAGATATCCAAAAGTGCCTTTTCAAGTTGCTTTTTAAACTAATGAAGACAGCAGAAGTCAATGGTTTATTTTAATTATTTAGCCTGACATGTTTACTGCTCCAAAATATTTAAATCCAAAAATGTTTTTTTTACCCAGACGTTTAAAAATAACACTTTAGAGTAGTAATCACAATACCGTGAAGCCATGATATTTTTATCCAAGGTTTTCATACCATCAGAATCTTATACCGGCCCATGCCTGCGCACACCGGTTGATTGGTGGAGAGAAGACCGAGTGATGAAGCCAATTATCATATAGGGATGGTAAGGAGGCCATGATGGATAGAGGCCAGTGGGCAAATTTGGCCGGGATGCCGGGGTTAAACCCCTACTCTTTTTCGAAGGACATCCTGGGATTTTTAATGACCACAGAGAGTCAGGACCTCGGTTTAACGTCTCATTCGAAAGACTGCGCTCACTGACAGTATAGTGTCCCCTTCACTATACTGGGGCCTTACGACCGACACAGACCACAGGTTGAGTGCCCCCTGCTGGCCTCACTAACACCACTTCCGGCAGCAACTTGGCTTTCCCATGTGGTCTACCATCCAGGTACTGACCGGGCGCAGCCCTGCTAAGCTTCAGTGAGCAACCATGTGAGAGTTGCAGAGAGCTAGCTGCCGGCAGTGGTCTTCAAGTTATATGCTTGTTACTGATTACACTAATCAGTGAGGCTGCCTCACTGCCTCATATTCAGTTTCAACAAGCTTCAATAAAATCCACAATTCTTGGAAATTATAAGCAGTAGCAACTTAACACATTCTGTCAACAAACATTTTAATTACGAGCCTTCATTGCTGTCATTCCTGACGACATAATTGCAAAGCCGCACAAACCTTTTAGTTCTTTCTGAGTTTAATGAAAGTCGAATGAAACGTAGCACAACATTAATATCCGGCCTACAGAGGGAACTCCATTTTAGATGAGGAGTGATTATAGCAATCGCTAATAATTGAGCTTCTCTTTATATAGCTTTTAGCTTGTTGATTTGAAATGAACAGATCAGTCTAAGGGTTCGTTTCTAGCAGCGTGCTTGTTCTCTAATGAGGTTTTATTCATTAGGTGGCTGAAAGCTCTTTGTGGATACTGCAATTAAAATGGTTACTTAATTTCTGCATAAGTAATTTGAACTCTTGACTTTTACAAGCTTTGGCAATTGGCTTGTGCTCTAGGATTTATTTATTTAATTAATTGTGTGTTTTTTTTTTAAAGCATGTTTTTCGTTGTATATTCAGAAGCTATTGTTTTATTAATGTGATTTGTGATTTTTATGTGTGCATAGTTAATGTGATTCATGTGACAATTACTTGACCTTGTATGTTGCTAAAAAGTGTCTTTAAACGGTTGGAAAAACATTTGGTTTTAATCAAGGTCTCAAACGTGGCTTTTTTTTTTTAAAAGTAAAAATAGTTAAAAAAAAAAATAGGTTTGAAAAAGTGTTGTTCTTCAAAATTAGCGTGGCAAATGATGTTTTTTGGGGTGGTGGGGAGAGGGAGTAGTTAGCATAATAAATATATTTATGTAACAAACACTTATTTTGACTTAAAAAATGCAGTATTTAAAATATATTATTAAATTTTTTTTATTATACTTTATTAAAAACTGAGAAAATGGCTAAATACTTGTATTTTGAGGGCTACACTGTGATCCATAAATAGAATTGTTTAATATATCCTAGTCTGTTCAAAATAAAATAAAATAAAAATAATAAAATAAAATAAATAATAAAATTAAATAAAATGAATTAAATTAAATAAAATTAAACTAAATTAAATAAAAGTAAATATAAAATAATATAAAAATATAAAAATTAAATACAATTAAAAATAAAATAATAAATAAAATTAAAAATAATTAAAAAATTCAATTATATATATTTTAAATTAAATAAAATTAAATAAATTAAATATAAAAAAAAAATCTATAAAATAAACTAAAATAAAAATAAATAAATAAAATAAAATAAAAAGGCTATATTATACTTAATACTCAATACGTAAATAATTTATTTGACTAATTGATTGATTGTCTGATTTTACATAATTTATGGATGATTACCCTTCAAGGCATGTGACTCAAAGGCCTCTCATTGGTCAACAAAATATTTGAGGGTCGAGAGCACTCAAATGCACTGCAAGTTAAGAAAACCAATGCAAATAGAAAAATTAACAAATTGAGAAAACATCTTCATCAATTCGACAACACATGCACAAACAAACAAATGCAAATACAGAAGCGCACTGCAAATAACACAGACCACAATGGAAATGTGTAGGGGGACCTCAAAAAATTATGAACTGGCTGCTTCAGTTTGGAGTCAGCAGTAATTTAACATTAATTGTCCAGTTTGTCAGATTGCTAGGGCTAAAAATATACAAACAACAAGAAACCGTATGAGAAGAATTGGTCTCCCAACACATTTCTGAATTCGCATGCTTGTGTTGTCAAATTGGCGATGTTTTCTAAAATTGTTAGTGTTTTTATATTTGCATGTGTTTTCTTAACTTGCAGTGCATTTAAGCTCTCTGAGCCACCATACTTCGTAATGGCTTACTGAACTTTTTTTTATATCAGTTTAATAAATCATTTTAATAAAAAGATCTGCTTATTTTGTCTGTAACATGTAAAGGAACACTCCACTTTTTTGAAAATAGGCTCATTTTACAATTCTCCTTAAATAGTTGAGTTTTACCATTTTTGAATCCATTCAGCCGATCTCGGGGACTGTCGAAAGCACTTTTAGCTTAGCTTAGCATAGATCATTGAATCATATTAGACCATTAGCATCTTGCTAATGAAAACAAAAACAGCCTAGAAAACAGCAACTTTCCATTTTCTGTCGATCTTAATACATGATGTAACTACAGAAGAGTCAAGCTTTAAATGAGAATATTATCAAAACTCTTTGGTCATTTTTGAGATGCTAATGGTCTAATCCGATTCAATGATCTATGCTATGCTAAGCTAAAAGACCCAGAGATTGCTTGAATGAATACAAAAATGGTAAAACATAACTGTTTAACTGTAGGGGAGTCATAAAAATATGAATATATTGAAGAAAGAAATTGTTGTGTATATACTATAATTATTTAACCAGTTTAAAAACATTAAGTTAATGCATAAAAGTCTGAAAAACATGTTCACAGAGAACTGTAAACGCTCTACAGCAGTCTCGTTTTATGATCTAAATACAGTACCAGTGCATGGAAACAACAGGTTATTTATTCGTTTATGCAAACTTTTCCAGACACTGAATAATTTACATCTAGCATATATTCCACCAGACGTCAGCAAGCCTCCGGGTGAAGCCACTAAACAAACACTGGCTCAGATCGGCTCAGTGTCAAAAGGTGGTCTTCATTGCTTTGTAGCACATTTAACCTGAGAAAGAGGGGACGTACCCTGTCCAATTATGCAGTCTTTTTTTTTTTAAGGGGAAAGGGGTTAATGACGGACTGAGCTGGCCCTTGCTGGGGTTCAGGGGGATGTAATACTGTTTGAGCCCCTCTAATTAAGCAGATATAATAGTGACGGGTCTTCAGAGCTGTGGAGTAGCCGCACCGCTGTAATTAGTGCTGACGACTTAAAGTTTTACTAAACCTTTACACACCTCAGAAAGCAGTCCTGCGGCTTCACACCAGTCTCCGGAGTTCAGAAAAAAAGACAATAACTAGAAGAAAGAGAGCAAAAAAAATTAAAGAAGTGGAAAAATTATGAATAATGTGAACCCATGGCCAGTGGTTCTCATTCTCAATGCTTATACACGCAAAAAATGTGTTTTTGCAGCTTGTTCAAACTACTTATTTAAAATAAGCTGAATAAACACAATTCTTGAGGTTTTTTGGGGACAACTTACATTTGTAAAAATAGTAACATGAAGGAACTGTGTGGAACCCTGCATTTTGTTTTATAGTGTACATTGTAAAAAATGCTGGGTTCCACACAATCGATTTGTGTTGGGACAACATGAAGGAATTAAGTTATCTTATTATTCATTCATTCATTTTCCTTCAGCTTATTCCCTTTATTTATCAGGGGTCGCCAGAGCGGAATGAACCGGCAACTATTCCAGCATATGTTTTACACAGCGGATGCCCTTCCAGCTGCAACCCAGTACTGGGAAACATCCATACACACTTGCATTCACACACACTCATACACTACGGCCAATTTAGTTTATTCAATTCACCTATAGCGCATGTGTTTGGACTGTGGGGGAAACTGGAGCACGCGGAGGAAACCCACACCAACACGGGGAGAACATGCAAACTCCACACAGAAACACCACCTGACCCAGGTGGGGCTCGAATCAGCAACCTTCTTGCTGTAAGGCGACAGTGCTAACCACTGAGCCACCGTGCCACCCAGTTATATTATTAGTTTTCACAAATTTAAGTGTATTGAACATAAAACATTTAAATTGAGCTAAAACAACACAATTCTTGAGTTTTTTTTACCTTAATTACCTTAATTATTTTATGTTCAATTTACTTAAATTAGCAAAAACCAATGAGTTAATTTTCTATTCAAAATCCATTGTGTGGAGCCCAGCATTTTTTTTTTTAGCATATGACGTTTTGATGTTTGCTGTTTTTTTTAAAGTACTTATTTAAATTGAGCTGAAACAACACAGGCGTCACGGTGGCGCAGTGGGTAGCACGATCGCCTCACAGCAAGAAGGTCGCTGGTTCGAGCCCCGGCTGGGTCAGTTGGAATTTCTGTGTGGAGTTTGCATGTTCTCCCCGTGTTGGCGTGGGTTTCCTCCGGGTGCTCCAGTTTCCCCTACAGTCCAAAGACATGCGCTATAGGTGAATTGAATAAGCTAAATTGGCCGTAGTGTATGTGTGTGAATGCAAGAATGTATGGGTGTTTCCCAGTGTTGAAAGGGCATCCGCTGTGTAAAACATATGCTGGATAAGTTGGCGGTTCATTCCGCTGTGGCGACCCCAGATTAATAAAGGGACTAAGTCGAAAAGAAAATGAATGAATGAACGAATGAATGAATGAATGAATGAATGAATGAATGAATGAATGAAACAACACAATTATTGAGTTTTTTTTTGGGACAACTTATGTAAGTAGCTTGAACAAACAGCAAACATCAAAATGTCATACAAAAAAAAAATGCTGGGTTCCACACAAACGATATTTGTATTATCAATATTAGTCACTAATTTAAATGACAGTAAATCATGGGAATTTGTGGAAATAAAATTATCTTTTGCATGTTCAAACTACTTGTTTAAAATGAGCTGAAACAACACAATTATTGAGTTTTTGCTGAGACAACTTAATTGTTTTATGTTCAACCAACTTAAAATTGTAAAAACCATTAAGTTAATTTAATCGTTTTGCATTGGGACGACATGATGGGACTGTGTGGAACCCTGCATTTTTTCACAGTGCTGGCAAGTCAGTGTAGTTTGTCTGATAAAGATGTGTGATAAATTATTTCTTTGTAAATGTCAATATAGTAAATATCGTATATATAAAACACTCAGGTTGCATCTTTGATCATTTACACTGTAAGGTTGTCACTTGTGTGAACGAGCACTGCACTGTAAAAAATGTTGGGTTTCACGCAATCCATTTTGTGTTGTGACAACAAGATGGAATTAAGTTAGCTTAGTTGTTTTTACAAATTTAAGTGCATTGAACATAAAACAATTAAGTTACAAAATAAGAATTTTGAGCATTTGTTGGCAATTGCGCACAACATATCAGCTAGTCCAGCGTTTCTCTACTACGTTCCTGGAGGAGCACCAGCTCTGCACATTTCCCTAGTCTCCTTAACCAAACACACCTGATTCAGATCATCAGCTCAT
This sequence comes from Danio jaintianensis, assembly GCA_903798115.1. Taxonomy (NCBI): domain Eukaryota; kingdom Metazoa; phylum Chordata; class Actinopteri; order Cypriniformes; family Danionidae; genus Danio; species Danio jaintianensis. The sequence continues at coordinate 3,183,611 of CAIGQV010019164.1, forward strand.
TAGCGGAGACTGAAAGACCTGTAATGGGTGTGACAGACAAAGGAGACATCTAAAACATGCAGTGTTGGTGGTCCTCCAGGAACATGGTTGAGAAACACTGAACTAGTCAAACTTGGGGCTAAAATTGTACAGTAAGAATTTGTTTTGTGTGTGTTTTTTTGCTTTTCAAAGAAGACAAAGTAGGACATGTACTGAAAAGAAAAGAAGAATGCTGTACAAAATAGAAAAAAGACAGCATAATAAAAGAGCAAAATCAGCAGGATTACACCCATTTTTTATTAGAAAACATTTATTTTCAGCTTTAATTCTCATCTCTGCTGTGTTTTGTACCAAACTTTTCCAATTCTGTTTTTTTTGTCCTCCATTACTCAATCGGTGCCTTTTATATCCAGTTTGATTTTCTCAGTCTCTTTCCTCTCTCTCTGACCCCATCTCTCCTTAATCCACTTTCTAGTTTGGAAGAACAGAGGTGATTGACAACACATTAAATCCGGACTTTGTCAGGAAGTACATCCTGGACTACTTCTTTGAGGAGAAGCAGACCCTGCGCTTTGATTTGTGAGTGTTTTATTATTATTTTTGATTCCTGGTCATATATACAACTCTCTCCCTGATCTCTGTTAGAGATCTGTGATGGAATGTTTAGGTGGAGTGCGTTTCAGCAGATCCTGAAATTAAATGTCAGATTCCTAATATCTGTATGATTTACTTAGAGATTCTAATATTAACACAAAAAAACAAGTTCTTTATTGGCATTGATGGTTCACAGAGGAACCTTTAAAGGGAACGTTCACCCAAAAAATACAAATGTACTCATTATTTACTCATCCTCAAGTCATTCCAAACCTTCATAAGTTTCTTTTTCTGTTAAATACAAAAGAAGATATTTTGAAGAATGTTGGAAACTGGTAGCCACTGACATTCAAAGTAGGGAAAAAAAAGGAGATATGGTTTCCAACATTTTGAGATCCTAATATTAACACACAAAAAAACAAGTTCTTTATTGGCATTGATGGTTCACAGAGGAACCTTTAAAGGGAACGTTCACCCAAAATATAAAAATGTACCCATTATTTACCTCCCCTCAAGTCCAAACCTTCATGAGTTTCTATTACTGTTAAATACAAAAGAAGATATTTTGAAGAATGTTGGAAACTGGTAGCCACTGACATCCATAGTAGGAAAAAAAATATATATTTTCCAACATTTTTCAAAATATCTTCTTTGATATTTTTGATCAACAGAAGAAGAAAAACTCAAACAGGTTTGAGACGTGGAGGGTGAGAAAAATGATGACAGAATTTTCAATTTTGTGTGAACCATCCCTTTAATATCCACAAAATCTTTCCATTTTATAAAAGGTTCTTATTGAAAAGTGTTAAAACTGGGAGATATAAACATAATTTTGCATTACATTTTGTACTAAGTCTAAAGGGAAATGAGAAGTTGCTATTTTCTAGGCTGATATGGCTAAGAACTATACTGTCATTTTGGCGTAACAATCAAGAAACTTTGCTGCCGTACCATGGCTGAGGCAGACGCAATGATATTACATAGCGCTATTATCTGGGGACTATTTTTTGCACTTTTTTTGAGTGAGATGCTAATGGTCTAATCTGATTCAATGATTTATGCAATGTTACAGTTTTTAGCTGGGGACTATTTTCAGGTGGTTATTACATGATATAGCAGAAGAGTCAAGCTTTAAATATGAAAATTATCCAAATACTTTGTTGCATTTTTTTGTGAGCGAGATGCTAATGGTCTAATCCGATTCAATGATTTATGCTAAGCTAAGCTAAAAGTGCTACTCTGGAGATTGATTGAATGGATTAAAAAATGGTAAAACTCAACTGTTTAACTCTACGAGACTTGTAAAGTGAGCATATTTACAAGAAGTGGGGAGTTCCTTTAATAATCAAACATAAAGCACAGTAGGGTTTATGAAGATTTATTTTTATGTGTATTTGAGGATTTCTCAAGAAACTTTGCTGCTGTACCATGGCTGAAGCAGGCACAATGATATTACATAGCGCTATTAGCTGGGGACTATTCTTTGCACTTTTTTTGAGTGAGATGCTAATGGCCTAATCCGATTCAATGATTTATGCTAAGCTAAGCTAAGCTAAAAGTGCAGAACTGGAGATCGACTGAATGGATTCAAAATTGGTAAAACTCAACTATTTAACTCTAGGGGACTTGTAAAGTGAGCATATTTACAAGAAGTGGAGAGTTCCTTTAATAATCAAACATAAAGCACAGTAGGGTTTATGAAGATGTATTTTTATGTGTATTTGAGGATTTCTCTGAGCATTAAAGCAGGCGTTTCCTTTAAACTCAGCCTTTTATGGCTTACATTATCTTTTAATTAGATGCTCAGTTTGTTTGACTGTTTTAACAATGCTTTTTTATTCCCATTTAATCCAGATACGACGTTGACTCTAAAAGTCCTGATCTTTCCAAACATGTAAGTAGAGCTATAATTTGATCTTTATGTAACCTGAATGAAAACGTGGTAGCACTTTATTTTACAGTCCTGTTTTTGTGGGTACGTCCTATGTGATTATCATTGGAATTACATTAACGGAGTAAAACCTACATTATTATTGTTATTATTACCTTATATATTTATTATTATCCATATTACCTTATATAAACCAGTCATTTCTTAGGTAAGTCGACTGTTAGTACACGTTAAGTACATAAAAGTACACATACTGTAAAATAAAGTCCGACTGAAAACATTGACATGCATATAATGCTCTTTAAAAAAAATATCTAAATATATTTTGCCCACAGTCCACATTTGGGAAAGGTCATACATTTAATGTGGATATTTCGCGAAGAATTATAAGAACAGCTCATGTTTTAAACTTTTTGAAGCCACATTTTAACAGGCCATGTGATGCGATTATATGCTGTTATAAGATCTCAAAGTATCAAAGTTCATTGATTTATTCTATCAAACAGAGAACACTGATCCAGACCTCCCTAAAAACATCCATCTAGATATTACTGCTGCAAACATCTATGTCACAATTTGAAATGTTAGCATAATGCCGGCTAAAGTAAAACACATAGAAAGAAGGCTTCAGTTTAGTGAATTCTTATTAACTGTTTGTGTGTAGAACGGTTTGGAAGCCTTGGTAGCTGAAACTGGTGATTATGGAAAAGAGCGTTACATTTCACTCAGATCATTTTAAGAAAGGCTTGGAATAGAAGTACTGCAATAAAAAATGTTATCTAATTTTTTTAGGGATGCACTGAAATTAAAAATCTGGAAAATCGAATTATGTATAATTTTATTTAAAAATATAAAAATTATATTAAAATATAAAGAATTATAAAAATTATATATTTATTTTATAAGACTTTTATTAAATTTAACTCAACTTAAATTATACTGATTTGAGAAAACACAAGACAATAAAAAATAACTACATTTTATTGACAATGAAATTGAATTGACAGTGAACTAGTCAAAGGGATATTTTGCCAGCGTTGTCATGACAGCACAGTAGCGCTGTTGCAAGCAGCAGGAACAAGTATATGTGCTTCATGGTCCCCAGAGTGGAATATTTATATATTTTAAATTTTGACCACATCGTGTGCCATTGAAATGAATGGGTTTCATAGCGCAGTGCTTCCTGCGTCCAGAGTGAAAGTCACTTCAGATCACAGTTGTTGTTTTTTTCTCAAATTTTCAGCTGTTTTTCTCTTTCAAACTAAAACTGAAAATGTCATGTTTGGCAGCTAATCTTTGGTGGGAGAAAATTCGGTGCATCCCTACCTTTTTTAATACAGCCAATAATCAAACCTTTAAAAATAGCGTCATATGGCCTCTGTTAAAATTTAAATGCCATATTTGTCTAATCCCTTTAGCATGTTTGCCCACATAAACTAAATGTAATTTACAGTTGAAGTCATAATTATTCGCCCTCCTGTTTTTATTTTTTATTTTTTCTTCTTCCTTTATAAAATATTTCAGAAATGATGTTTAACAGAGCAAGGAATTTTTCCACAGTGTTTCCTATAATATTTTTTTCTTCTGAAGAAAGTCCTATTTGTTTTATTTTGGCTAGAATAAAAGTTTTTACGGTCAATATTATTAGCCCCTTTAAGGATTTTTTTTCAGTTGTCTACAGAACAAACCACTGTTGTACAATGACTTGCCAAATTAACCTAGTTAAGCCTTTAAATGTCATTTTAAGTTGAATACTAGTATCTTGAAAAATATCTAGTAAAATATTATGTGCTGTCATCATGGCAGAGATAAAAGAAATCAGTTATTAGAAATGAGTTATTAAAACTATTATGTTCAGAAATATGTTGATAAAAATCTTCTCTCCATTAAACAGAAATTGAGGAAAAAAATATACATGGGGGTAATAATTCAGGAGGGCTAATAATTCTTACTTATCTGATCATACAGTACAATATATTTTTTATTTACCCCCACTCCTCATTCCTGTAACTTTCATCACACGTTCTCAGAAATCTATGTGTGTGTTTGTGTGAAGTTGTTTGTGTGGCTGGTATTGTATTTGTTGTCTTGTGCTTTCTGTTCCACGCCGTTCTCTGTTGTAAACATGGCTGCGCTCCTTCCCAGAAGCCCCTTGAACTATACGTACGTCTTTGCCTTTCAATTCACTACAATAACAAGAGGGCAGAGCGTGGGATTTTGCTGAATTTGATAAAGCTCTTACCTTCTCTCCTACTTGGTCCGCCCGCTCCATCTAGGACTTTCTTGGCCAGATGTTCTGCACGCTGGGAGAAATTGTGGGGTCGCCGGCCAGCCGACTAGAGAAACCTCTCGGGTGAGTAAAATTCAGATCACACATGCTGTGTTTTCACAAGTCTGTTTGCTGGGACTGTGCTGGATTGTTTATAGCGTCCAGAATTTGGCCACACATGCTGTAGTGGGTGCTTTTAATGACTACAGATTTTACTTATTTGAAATGCTATATACAGTTGAAGTCAGAATTATTAGCCCCCCTGTGTGTGTGTGTATATATATATATATTTTATTTTATTTTTTATTTTTTTATTTTTTTCAATTTCTGTTTAACGGAAAGACCATTTTTTCAACACATTTCTGAACATAATAGTTTTAATAACTCATTTCTAGTAGCTGATTTCTTTTATCTTTATCATGATGACAGCACATAATATTTGACTAGATTTTTTCAAGATACTAGTATTCAGCTTAAAGTGACATTTAAAGGCTTAACTAGGTTCATTAGGTTAATTAGGCAAAATCATTGTATAACGATGATTTGTTCTGTAGACATTCAAAAAAATATTGCTTAAGGGGGCTAATAATATTGACCTTAAAATGGTTTTAAAAAACATTAAAAATGACCATCATCAAATGATGGTCACAACTTTGTTTGTTGTGAATATGCGCCCTCTAGTGGCCAAAATAAAATAATGTGAAGATCCGTTTTTACGATGTGTCCATGTGTTTTAAGTCAATGTGAAATCAATTTACCTTTATTTCGCTAGCGCACATTGTTATTCTTTAGGTGAACAATGGGTCCGTGCAAGTTAATTCTCTTGAAATTGTTTTGGTAATCTTCAATCAAAGTCTGATCATTTGCTTCTGCGTTTGGATTGGCTCCTTCCCTCAAAAAAAAAAAATGCTGTTTGTTCAAACGACTTATTTAAAATGAGCTGAAACAACACAATCCTTGAGGTTCTTTTTGGGACAACTAAATTGATTAATGTTCAATCCACTTAAATTTGTAAAAAGTAATAAGTTAATTTAAAGGCCCGTTCACACCAGGACGCTTTTTGCTCGTGTTTTTCGGCGACGATTAACACCTTGTGACTAAACAAAGGATGCTAATGTGATCGTGCACACCAATGCGCAAAACGCCAGGCGGAAAAGCATCATTTTTAAAGAAACGCCTCATTCTCCACCAATCAGATTGGCACTTTTGTTCACATGCTCGGAGCTGCTGAAGTGAAGAAAAACCACTTGTAGGTGCTCAAGCGCAAAACAGTTCCCAGTTTCACTTTCTTTCAATGAAGAAGATGCTGCAACGTGTTGAGATGAACGTGGAGCTGCTTTTTTCATTGGTGTCTGAACACAAAGAGCTGTCTAATAAACGCAACACAGCTACAATAATGTCAGTAGGAGTGGAGAGCAGCAAGTAGGATTTGATGGTGGTGGTTTCACTTTACTTTCATGACTTGCAAGTTCATTAAGAGCAATCTAATGTCGGGGGTAATTTTGCACATGCACTCAGTTTGAACGCAGAAAAACGTCTCGAAAAACGATGACGATAAACGTGAGCAAAAAGCGTCCCAGTGTGTACGAACCTTAATTCCTTAATGTTGCCCCAACACAAATCGATTGTTCAATTCAATTAATTAATTAATTCATTTTCCTTCGGCTTAGTCCCTTTATTCCTCACGGGTCACCACAGCGAAATGAACCGCCAACTTATCCAGCATATGTTTTACACAGCGGAAGCCCTTCCAGCCGCAACCCAGTGCTGGGAAACACCCATACACACTCATTTACACACATACACTACAGCCAATTTAGTTTATTCAATTCACCTATAGTGCATGTGTTTGGACTGGGGGAAACCGGAGCACCCGGAGGAAACCCACGCCAACACGGGGAGAACATGCAAACTCCACACAGAAATGCCAACTGATCCAGCCGGGACTCAAACCAGCGACCTTCTTGCTGTGAGGTGACAGTGCTAACCACTGAGCCACACTGTCGCCCAATTCAATTCAAGTCAAGTTTATTTGTATAGCGCTTTTCACAATAATTATTGTTTCAAAGCAGCTTTACAAAAGGTGCACATTATTAGTTACTAATAACTTAAACTAATTAACTACTATCTAAATCTTGTGTGGAACCCAGCAATTTTTACAGTGTATCTCTGCTGATGTCAGTTTGATGGGTCAGCCACAATATTCTTAGCCACGCCTCTTTCACCTTTTATTACAAGGAAATAAGCAAAAAGTAAGCCACGCCCCCTACTCAATATTCAGTTTCAGTTGGATGTCAACAAACATACTGAAATAAAAGTCTCAGCATTTCGTTTCACTCAGACTTTAACTTGAGTTTACTTAAAACTATCTTGTTAACTTGTTTTATGTACACTTCAAAAGCAATTGTTCACGCGCACTTGGCGTTTGGCGAGCGTTCGTGTTGCACCCTGCTTGTTTCTGTTGGCTGTTTCAGCGCTGGCAGAGGACACATTAGCAAAAGCAGTCATCTGTGGCCCATTTTTTCGGAAGCATTGTTAGTCTTTTCGTTTCGCCGTCATTGGCCCTGGTGGAGCAGGTCCATCCAGATGGAGTCTGATGGTGGAGCGCAGTATTTCTGGCTGAGGAACTCTTTAATTAGAGAGCTACCCTGATGTGTGAGATCAACAGATTTCAAGGCTACTGATCCTCATTAGCTATAACCGTGCACTGTGCTTAAACCTCTTTCTTGCTTTCGTGCTTAAAGATCTTTTGCTGTAAAAATGTTGAGACATGCACATTTTGCTGTTCTCTGCAAGTCTGTGTTCTCTCCAAATCCAGAGGCTGAGACAACTTTTAATGAGAGCTGGAATTAGTCTGGAAAAGTTGTTGTTGTTTACTATCGGAGTCATTTGTGAGCTTGGAAATGCATTTACATGAACTCTATATAAATGCAAATAGCAATATTGTTTGGAAAATTACCCTAGTTTTGATTCAAGCACTTCATATGTGAAGCTTGTGTGTGTGTGGTGACATGTTTCCATTGATTAACTCAAGAAAACCATTCTTTTGGGAATAACTGGCTCGTAGAGTCCAGCAAACATGTGCTAAATTGTCTCCTTGAGGCTTACGGAGCGTCTAATAAACTCAAAGGGATAACGGCGTGTGCTTTTGAGCCAGTCTGAGGATATTCACTGTCCGCATGTGTGTTTCTATCATGTTCAAGAGAGATATTATATATTTAGAATTTTGACCACATTGCGTGCCATAGATATGTCCATTGAAATTAATGGGTTTCATAGCGCAGTGTTTCCTGTGTCCATTGTGAAAGTCGCTTCAGGCCATGCAATGGCACTGCTGTTGGGTGAGAAAAAAATTCGCTGCGTAGTGTATGTGTATGGGTGTTTCCCAGTGATGGGTTGCGGTTGGAAGGGCATCTGCTGCGTGAAACATTGGCTGGATAAGATGGCGGTTCATTCCGCTGTGGCGACCCCTGATTAATAAATGGACTAAGCCGAAAAGAAAATGAATGAATGAATGCATTCTATGGCATCTTTAAAGCATCAAGTCAGTTATGAACACAGCATTGCTTAAATCAAATACTGAATGCCTGCAATAATAAAATAAAATAATGTGCTGCCTTTCTGTATGCCAGTGATTGGACATTTGTGTGGTTTCTCATTTGGCTGGTTTCTAAGTTGTGTCAAAGAGGTTCAAGTGAATATTCGGAGCTCTCCAAATGAACCCAGACCTTCAGATCAGATCATCCCAGGAGGTGTGAAGAGTCAAATAATCTGCTTTAAGGACACAAATCAACTATTTACACATTATATTAGAGAGAGAACAAAAGTAAAACTGTCGTATTTCCAACATAAACTCTTAAACTCTTGTTAGTTTTCTCTCTTTTTGGATTTTTTTCTTGCGCGCTGTGTAAAAAACCACCTCCAAAAACAAGCAAACAAAAGCTGCTATCTGCATGTCTTCCTCCATTTCCTCCTCCTTTCTGTGCTGCTTTTTAATTGTTTTGCCTTTAATCTTCCGGAAATTGTACCTCGCATTAATTATGAGGCGCAGGTTGGGTTTTGATGATGAAAGAGGGACGTGAGAGTAAAAGGGAAAAGAGGAAAACGCTGAGCATATTCAGAGCTAAAGCGTTGTAGATCAAGTGTGCACGTGTGAACAGCGGATGAATAACGGCCGAGAAGGTAACAAGAAACACAAGTACAGAGACAAAGAGGAAAACACCTCAAAAGACTGCATTATATTTGTAGATAACATTAGCATTTCAGCTGTTTTAAGGAGAGAACGTTCTGTTAACATTTTTACTCATCGCAGGGGCAACTGAAGTAGCATTAGCATGTTAGCATTGACATTCATTGCGTGTTAGATATTTCCATTTATTGCAGGGGCAGCTGAAGTAGCATTAGCATGTTAACATTTACAATCATCGCATGTTAGATATTTCCATTGATCTCTGAAGCAGCTTAAGTAGCATTAGCATGTTAGCATTTAATTAATCGCATGTTAGACATTTTCATTCATCACAGGGGCAGCTGAAGTAGCATTAGCATGTTAGATATTTCCATTTATCGCATGTTAGATATTTCCATTCATCACAGGATCAGCTGAAGTAGCATTAGCTTGTTAGCATTTCCATTCATCGCAGAGGCATCTGAAGTAGCGTTAGCATGTTAGCATTTCCATTCATCGCATGTTAGATATTTCCGTTCATCAATGAGGCATCTGAAGTAGCATTAGCATGTTAGATATTTCCATTAATCTGAGGCAGCTGAAGTAGCATTAGCATCTTAGCAATTCAAAATATTACAGATGTTTTTTTCATGCTGAGGTTGCCAGATTGACAACACCAACAGGAACGCCTTACACTGTAAGCTGCTCAGCTAATGTTTACGTTTGCAGTATTTATATTATTTGCTAATTAAAATTAACCTCATGTGGATTTTTATAACTCTGAATCTGCGTTGCATTTCGGAGGCTGCTTCTGTCCTCCGGAGGTCGCATTTTTGGCTGTGCCCATATACATTGAGTGAGCCTTCATGAATGAAATAAAATACAGTGGTCCCTCGTTAATCGCGGGAGTTACGTTCTAAAAATAACCCGCAATAGGCGAAATCCGTGAAGCAGTCCGCTTTATTTTTTACAATTATTATAGATGTTTTAAGGCTGTAAAACCCCTCACTGCACACTTTATACACTTTTCTCAGACAGGCATTAACATTTTCACAATTTTCTCTCTTGTTTAAACACTCTCAAAGTTCAAACCTTTGTAGAAAAATAAGTCCAGTATTATAGAATGAGGGCTGCACGGTGGCGCAGTGGGTAGCACGTTCGCCTCACAGCAAGAAGGTCGCTGGTTCGAGCCTCGGCTGGCTCAGTTGGCGTTTCTGTGTGGAGTTTGCATGTTCTCCCCGTGTTCGCATGGGTTTGCTCCGGGTGATCCGGTTTCCCCCACAAGTCCAAAAACGTGGTATAGGTGAATTGGGCTAAATTGTCTGTAGTGTATGTGTGTGAATGAGTGTGTATGGGTGTTTCCCAGTGATGGGTTACGGCTGGAAGGGCATCCGCTGCGTATGCTGGATAATTCGGTGGTTCATTCCGCTGTGGCGACCCCAGATTAATAAAGAAACTAAGCCAAAAAAAGAAAATGAATGAATTATAGAATGAAACTAAAGATCAAAACCTGTTGTCAGGCGCAAACATTCATCGCTGTCAGCAAAAGGTTCATGAAGCTTTTTAGCTTTTGTGCGGATAATGTTGGCATCCAGCGTAATGTTCTTTTTCCTGCAGTCAATGATCCACAAACCTAAATCAGACTCCATCCTTAAAGAGGGTCGCACACCGGATTCGCCGCGTACATGACAAATGGAAGTAACAAACACCGGACGTGCGCAATCGCATGTTATTCATATTGCGCAAATGAGTCATATGGCGCTCTGTGGCGCGTCAGAAATGTGAACAGTGTCCTGAGTCGTAGCTGGGCACCGCAGACAGCCGCCGACTTACGGCGCTGGTGTGCGTATCCTAATATAAACATTGTATGTTTACTATTCTAAAATGCATGGCGCTGCGTGGCGCGTCTCATTTAATGTGTGACCCCCTTTACGATGGTCTTGCTGCGGAGAGTTACAACCCTGCATCCTTGTTGAAACTCACACTGCTAGCTATCGAAAATTTATGTTAATTTGCCAGGCTGAACGCATTCTGTACTGTAAAGGAGACTCAGAGGAGGTTGATTGACAATGGTCTACAGCCAATCAGGACGCAGAACACAATGCGGTGTAAAAAAAAATAAAAAAAGCAAAATGTCAAATTGCACAAAAAAAAATCTGCGAAAGTGCGAGGCCGCGAAAGGTGAAGCGCGTTATAGCGAGGGACCACTGTACACTGTTTTCCACCAGGGCAATATATAATTGTGTAAACTGGCAGTGGGCTGGTTATAGACACCAATACAAAGACAGACATTCCGACACAGAACGCACATTTTCAAAACAGAATCACCAACTTTAGCATTGTTTTTCAGACAAGCATGTTCACTTAGCATATTTCCTATAATATTTTCCCATAATATGTTTGCAGATATAAGTATCTGCAAACATATTATGGTATTTTTATGCTTTAGAGGAGTCAAAAACTTACTACTATACATCATAACTTTTAAAATACGAAAAGCAATTGCATGTAAACTGACCCACTTAGAAAGAGGCTCAAACTTGTATTGTTTCATTGTGTGCGACTGAAGCTTTTCCACTATTGAGAAGCTAAAGTGCGTTGATGCTCCGGATTTATTGTCATGTAAAGATCAAAGCCTCTGGAGATAAAGCGAGATGCGTAGACGCTTAGATTAAGAACCAAAGTGCTTTCTCTCATCTTTACATGAAATGCTGTTATTACTGAGAATCTTATCTGAGAGTCAAACTTTCATCTCCCACTCCTTTTCCTGAAAGGCCATGTTATTATTGAGTGTCAGAATTAAACGATTTCTGTCCCTCTTCAGTAGATTAGGAGATGGTTTAGGAGTCAGGAGAATTTAATGCTAGGTTTAGACTACATAATCTTTACTGCTTTGGCACAATTTGACTTCGGTTGTCGTGGTGATTCATAAATGTCAGTAGGTACACTGTAAAAAGCGATTAGTTAATTTACTTAAAGTAAGTAAACACCTTGTAACTTGTAACTGTTAAGATGACTTTTTAGAATTATACACAACATAGTTCATTAGCATGTTAGCATTTGCATTCATCTCGGAGGCAGCTATATGCAGACGTAAACAACACAGGCTCATTGTGAAAATGTACCCCCATATACATTTCTGGAGAGTGCGAGTTTTGTAGCCAGAGGTACGTCTGGCTGCATTTCGTCTTTAAAACAAATGCTACGGGGCAGTATGACGCCGCCGACAGCTTCTGTTATTTTTTGTGCTACCAGCTGTCCTCTTACCTCCATGTGGACGGCTTTTCCGCTGTTACCAGTTTGCCCAGTGGCTCGCCGCGTATGTTGGCCGACTTGAGACACGGAGCGAAGTTGACCGCGACGACAGGGTTCGAGTCCGACGAAGAACGGTTCCAGAAAGCAGGTAAAACAAAAAATAAAATAAACAAGTAAATATCAGGGTGAGAACATGGTACGATCTAAAAACGTGGTAAAAATCAGGCGGCCGCTTTTCTTTTTCTGGATTGCTTTTGAAAACACTGTCGGTTGGGTTTAGGGAAGGGGGTGGGTGCGAGAATCGGTCGGTCAGTCAGTCAGCTGACAACGGCCTCTGGTGGATTTACACAAGAACAGCAGGCGCGAATGGCACTCGTGAGAGAAATTTGAGATCTCAAAAAGCATACACAGCGGCCTCAGGTGGATTCGCGAAAACAAAAACTTTTAAAAAAAACGTAGCTCCTGGGATGTATTTTGCGCTGTCCAGAAATGTATGCAGGGGTACGTATCAATAATGAGCATGGGTTGGATGTAAACATTGTTCACAGATCGCTTTTAGTTTTTTTTTAATACAGTCTTCATCATAACCACAACTATACTCATAAAGCAGAAGTTGTCTAACATAATCAGTATGGGTTTAACTATTATGAGGGTAATGATGACCTGTAGGATGTCACAAATACAAATGGCGCATTAATTAAAATTCAAAAGGAGTATTGCAGGCTGAGTAATAGGATGCAGCTAAATAAGAGCAATTAACATCTCTTGACCTCAACTTTTCTTATTCTGGCTCAAACACGCTGCTCACACAGACTCCAAATCAGTGCGGTCAGAACTTTGGCTTTTTGGTTGTTTTTGGAATATCAAATTGGATGCAAATAAAGCAGTGGTGACAAAAGATTAATCACAATTAATCACATCCAAAATAAAAGCTTGCATTCAAATTATATATATATATATATATAAATATATATATATTTATTTGAGAAAATGTTTTATTTACATATATATTTATATTTATTAGTGCTGGGCAATGATTAATCATGATTAATTGCATCCAAAATACAAGTTTGTATTTACATAATATACGTGTGTTTACTGTGCATATTTATGTAAATATATTAATACGTGTGCATACTACATTTGAGAAAATGTTTATTTATATTTAGATATAATATGTATATATGACACAAATTATATATAAACTTAAATGTCTATGTAAATATATTTGTTTTGTATAGTTTTTTAATGTATGTCTGTTTTATATAAACATAATAAATACACACAGCATGTGATAAATCTTTGCCCAGCACTAATTAATATAAATACTGTATTTATGTAAAAAAGAAATTGTACTTTATATATGTTTTATTTATATATACACAATATTTATACATAGTAAGTAGTACACACATTATGTAAATACAAACTTTTATTTTCGATGAGATTAATTGCGATTAATCTTCGCCCAGCACTAATAAACATAAATATATATGTAAATAATTTGGTTTTGCTTTTTTTGTATTTTATATTTGTTTTATTTATATATACACAATATTTAAACACAGTGAGTACACACACATTAATTTAAAGTCATCTGCATGGAGATATCTTCTTTCCTCGAATCTAATTCCTCATTTCTGCTGTTCTCAGAGATGTGTGAATTCAATTTACACCTTCTCTAAGCTCTATGAACAAATGTCATTGAAAATACAAGCCCTGAGATCACTTTGTATTCAGCTTTGTGTAGTTTTTCCTCAAACAGCCCAATGATGTAATGGTACCACAGGGTCTAAACCAGTGGTGCTCAACCCTGTTCCTGGAGATCGACCTTCCTGCACAGTTCAGCTCCAACCCTGATCAAACACATCTGAACCAATTAATTAGGACCTGAACAGCACTTGATAATTAGAAGCAGGTGTGTTTGATATGGGTTGCAACTGAAATCTGCAGGAAGGTCGATCTCCAGGAACAGGGTTGAGCACCACTGGTCTAAGCAATGAAATATTCTATTGAAATATGAGAAAGAGAATCTTACATGTGTCCTGCTGCTGACTATTACTGCTGATTTACACTCTCACGTAATAGATATGGAAGGACCAATCAAAACAGACTTGGTCAGCTGACCAATCAGAGCAGAGTCAGCTTATGGAAGGGAAGGGTTTACAGACATTAAGGACCAAATTTATTTAATTAAATCATATGCAATTAATTGTAAAATAATTTTAATCTTAATGGTGCTATAATGAAAATATGAATATACTGAATAATAAGTGTTCAGTACATGGAAATGACATACTGTAAGCATAGTCATAGTGCAAAATTTGGGATATAGTGATTAAATGTACTTAATTTGTCAGTTTAATGTGTATATTGTGACATTTATACGTGTGACATATACGTGGCATGTTTAACAACAAGCACAAGTAAATTGATTGTAAGTTTTAATGCACATTTATGCATCGTGTCATATCACTCGGCTCTTATTTGTTGCTCAAACTCATGTTTTACGTGACTAATAATTCCTGCCTGTGTTTTCAGATAATTTAACCAACATCTCTATGTAATTAGGGGTGAAATTTTCATATCTGTAACGTCAAACGATCCCTGGTGCAAACCAGAAGTGCTAGTGTTCACAGCTCAATTCAAAACACAATTCAGAAATATTAGGAGTGTGACGAGACTACGTGCCTACTCCACGAGACGAGATACGAGATTGGGTTCACGAGAACGAGACGAGACAAGATTTTTACACTATTTTTAAGAAATCCTCAATGATGAAATATATGAATGGAAAATAGCCTTTTATTTAACTGGAAAAAAATCTAATCGCAAAACTGTTTAGCTGCTTTTTTTTAAATTAACTTGTAATGAATGTTATTTTACTTCTATTTTAATGAATTATACGCAGTAAAGGACACGCAAACACTGCTAAATATTTTGCTAATAGCCTATGTGAATGGAAAATAATATTTTTAAATCTAATTTTAAATATTAGCAAAATATTAGCTAATATATGAATGGAAAATAAATTTTTATTGAACTAGAAAAAAAAGACAAAATAGAAAAAACTATTTAGGTGTTTTTTAAAAACATTGTAATGAATGGTATTTTATTTCTGTTTAAGTGAATTCTATGTTGTAAAGGACATGCAAACACTGCTAAATATTTAGCTATAAACTCTACTGACTGGCTTCTCATGTGAAATTGTACAGGGGAGAAATCAAACTCCTTTCCACACACTGAGCTTAAAACAAATATATGTAATTTTGTGTATTTAATTTTTAATTTAATAAATCAGTTTCACTTTCATTTAGCAAGATTTCGTTTATGCCCTCGTGACTCACTCTGAGCTGCTGGATGCGATCATGCGAATATGAAGTAAGGACTGATAGGAGAGAGTTGTTTTAATGGAGTTTGATACCGCACGCCAATGAAAAAAACAAAAAAAAATCAGCTTTTCCCGAACAGCGTAAACATGCGTTCCGTGATGATGTAACGATGAGTCTCCAGGAGATCATTCAGTGAGTGAGTGAGTGTGTGTGTGTTTGTTTACGCGCGCTTAGAGATGTGTGTGTCTGTGGTGCTTTACTGACTCGCTAGGTGTGTGTGTCCTGTCGCAAAATGCAGCTAAAAGTCCTTCAAGGTGTTAATAGTTTGATTACAGTGTTTACATATCTGCACTTCAATAATGTGACTAAAATAGGAATACTCCACGTCTTAATTCCATTTGTGTTTACGACGATTATGACTTTCAGCATTCTGAAGTGCTATGCCATTGCATGGATATGAACCATAATGTGTGACGCTGCAGTTGTAGCCTATGTTGGACGCGGCACCCGCTGAACTCCGGTGAAAAAAGTGGTTACGTCACACGCGCCCGCCCAACCAAGTGACAAGCGCAACTCCGAAGCCAGCCTGGGTTGCCAGGTGTGTGCAAAGCACTTGATTTGCAGATCAAATCCAATGCTGCCTCCAATCTTCAATGCTAATTTCACCCTCACGCTCCATCATAACATCACAACCCACGAGACAACTTTTCACCTCGACGAGAAATCTCGTCGCGATTTAATCTCGCGAGATCTCGTCATACGAGATCTTGTCACACCCCTAATAAATATGCAAATACAATTCGTAAATTCAAAACACAATTCATAAATATGCAAAACACAATTCAGAAATTCAAAACACAATTCATAAATATGCAATTCCAATTCGTAAATTCAAAACACAATTCATAAATATGCAAATCTTATTTGTGAATTTAAAACTCAATTCATAAATGCGCAAAACACAATTCGTAAATTCAAAACACAATTCGTAAATTCAAAACACAATTCGTAAATATGCAAAACACAATTCGTAAATTCAAAACACAATTCGTAAATATGCAAAACACAATTCATAAATATGCAAATCCAATTCGTAAATTCAAAACACAACTCATAAATATGCAAATCCAATTCGTAAATTCAAAACACATTTCATAAATATGCAAAACACAATATGTAAATTCAAAACACAATTCGTAAATATGCTAATCCAATTCATAAATTCAAAACTCAATTCATAAATGCGCAAAACACAATTCGTAAATTCAAAACAGAATTCATAAATGTGCAAAACACAATTCGTAAATTCAAAACACAATTCGTAAATACGTAAATCCAATTCGTAAATTCAAAACTCAATTCATAAATACACAAAATCCAATTAGTAAATTCAAAACAGTTCATAAATTCAGAATACAATTCACAAATGCACACATTCAATTCATTTGGGGAAATATTTATTCACAAATTGTGTTTTGAATTTACTAATTGGATTTTGTAAATGCGAAATGTGCTGTGCATGTGTGAGTTTTGGTTTTGCAAGTGTATTATTTTTGAGACTCATCTGGCTCCATACTGGGCCCCGTCCCACTCATCACAGTACATTTTTAAAGTCACAAATTCCCACAGAGCATAAGTTGAATTTTTATGACATTGACGTCTTGTTCCAGTGAATCCCCATCACAAAACACTCCTGTCAAGCAATTTGAGGAGTAATTTCATAAACATATTCCTCAATAACGAGCTGAACCAAAACAGCACAAGCGTGCTGCGTGAGATTTTATTACCAAGAAGGAAATAAAACCCTTATCTGAAATTAACCGTCTGATTTGGGTTTCATGTGGTTGTGGTAATATCCGCACAAGCCTCCTTCATTTTCTTCAGTGCTCTGAGGACTCTGAATGCTCTTTTTTTCTCGTCCGCGTGTCAAACATCAAAACCTGCGTCTTTCTGCTTTTGATCAGAACGGGAAACCTGCACTTCTGTTGACTGTCCTTCAGAAGCGTGCGCCATCAAACACACTCGAATCCCGGCTAGATGATGAATTGTGTGTGTGAAATAGCTGAGATTTTAGATTCGTCATGTCTCCCGGATTCACTCATGCATCACACTCGCTGTCACTAACGCTACACACCTCGACGTTGGTATGGCGACCGGCTATTTTTGAACATCACCTAAATAGTGCTGCATCCTTTGAGGTTTGTTATTGTGCATCTCCAATATGCAGATGTGTGTAAAAAGCAACTGCATAATAATAAGTTCCCCTCGCTGGCTGCGGTTTGGGTTTGATAAGGGGAGTATTTTTGGCTGCAGGAAAAAGATGGCATTTTGTTTGCACTTTATTTCTCATGCTCCTGATCTTTACACTGCGAGATCCAAGATGTGCTTCGGTGTGTATCAGTTCGAGTGTTTAAGCGTGGAAAGAATTTAAAGCTCTGTGTGAGTTCCCGTTACTTTGCTCAACGTAATTAACGTTATTACTTTATGAAATGTGTCCTGTATACCTCAGGAAGATAGAAGTGAGATTAACTGGACTCTCCTGCTCTACAGATTGCTCTCTTGAGAGAAAGATCCCAGTAATCAATGCATGGCAGGAAATATTTTTCGATCATTTTTTTTTAAGTAAACAGATTTAGCTGGGCAAGGGTTTAAAGTTAAAACGACTGACAGTGTTACTAAATAAATAGAAGTTACCCTTATGTTCTTACAAACCCGTAAGATATAACACAAATGACGATATTTTAATCAAATTTTACAATCACAGCTTGAACTGTTTTGTTCTAATTGTCCTGAGATTTGCTGAAATAATGTGCTGTGTAGTAACATCAGGCTTCTTTTAGCACTTTCCAGAGTTGTTCTTTAGGTTTAGAGTGTCTTATCTTTCTTTTTATGTCCAGGTGAGGCTCATACAGCCTCAATAATATTCAGGTCTTGACACTGTGGAGGCCATTTCATGACTGTCTGTGTTTCAGCAGCTGTTTTCTTTCTCCAAATAGGATTTCAATGCAGTTATCATGCTGAAAATGAAAACTATTACACTATTACTACTATAAACTATTACTAAGCCGAAGGAAAACGAAATGAATGAATAACTAAATCTAACTTGCTTGTTGAAATTCATCCTATATAAATAGTTTGCAACCACTTACCTTAAAAATGTAGTAAATCCAATTAATCGTTTTTTTCAAGGAGCTTCTGATTGTCATAAGATGTCAAATCATCACACAAAAGCGATCATGTCTCTTCAGAAGACATGGATTAAACTGCTTGATTTATTTTTTGATTACTTTTATGCATCAGAGCTTTGGGTGAACAGACTTTCAATGGAAAGACCGTTCGAAAATCTGTCGGGTTTCATTAAAAACATCTTAATTATGAATAAATAAAGAAGAACGAATTGCCTGTGGGTTTGAAAGGACATTTCTGCGGTCTAAAAACGTGAACAAAATGACAAAATAGTGCCTTTTTAGGTGAACAGCCCCTTTTAAATGAATAACAAAATCACAAAACCAGTTTAAAGCTATGAGTGATGATATTTTTCTCTGCTGGAGACACAGCTACAAAAATGATTTCTCTCTGTTCTTTCATCCATTGTTTAATGTGATAGTTGTTTCTCTGTATAAAAGCCTTGCGAACTTTGTGGAGGAGACAGAAACAGTGGCAGGAGAGGCGGGGGGCTCCTGCACACCTGCAGAAGTGATGATGCCCCCCTATAGATACTGGACGTCCCTCCTGCTGGCCTTTGGCTGTAAACAGCTGAAACACTGTCTTGATGAAGACTTCACACACTCCTCCTGTCTGTCTCCAGTGCTCGGCTATTCTCTATAGTGTGATGAAAGATATGATTTCCATCACTCACGGCTTCCTGATCGTCCTTCTGTAAGAGTATGATGACAGGCTCCATGCGTCAGAAACAAGCGTAATGTCCTGTTGCTGCAGAAAGCAGATGGAGAATAATGACCGTCCGTGTAATTAGTTCTTTAGGGCCTCTTTTTTCCCCGTTAACACGCATATCTCACTCTCTTTGGGCTGTTTTTCTCCTTCTGAGTGATGAATGGTCGCTTGTTGTCGCGTTTATGAGCTTGCTAAGCTGTGCTGGTGTTGTTACTCCAAAAATTTGATTTATTACTCGTTACTTCTTTTAAAAATGTAATGGTTACTTATGGGCCAGACAGAATCTGCTGACATATTTTGCTATTTCTGCGCAGAATTTTATGTGGAAAAAAAAATCTGCGGATTTATACGGAATGATTTTGGGAGTATAGTAACTAAAATCTTAAAATGATAAATAAACATTTATTTTAACTTTTGTTTACATTTTACAATGCTAATCCAATTAGATCAAACAAACAACAAGGTAAACAAACAACATAGGTTCATTCTGAAAACCATAGCCCTATATACATTTCTATATACAAAGGACGCTGTTCCTTTTCCGCTTAACTTCGTGTGGACTGCTTTTCCGCTATTACCAGTTTGTCCAGTGGCTCGGTGCATATGTCGGTGGACTTGTGACGTGGAGTTGACTGCGACGACAGGGTTCGAGTCCGGCGAAGAACGGTTCCAGAAAGCAGGTAAGACAAAAACAAAAGCCAAAAAATTAAATAAACAAGTAAAGAACAGGGTGAGAATGTGGTAAAATCTGAAAATGTGGTAAAAATCAGGCAGCCGCGAGGGCTTTTCTTTTTCTGGATTGCTTTTGAAAACACTGTCGGTTGGGTTTAGGGAAGGCTGTGGGCGGGTCAATCGGTGCTTTTGAAAACATTGTCTGTTGGATTTAGGGAAGGAGGAGGTGTTGGGTCAGTGGGTGCTTTTGAAAACACTATCGGTTGGGTTTAGGGAAGGCTGTGGGCGGGTCAATCGGTGCTTTTGAAAACACTGTCGGTTGGGTTTAGGGAAGGTGGTGGGCAGGTCAATCGGTACTTTTGAAAACACTGTCAGTTGGGTTTAGGGAAGGCGGTGGGCGTCTCAATTGGTGCTTTTGACAACACTGTCGGTTGGGTTTAGGAAAGGCGGTGGGCGGGTCAATTGGTGCTTTTGAAAACACTGTCGGTTGGGTTTAGGAAAGGTGGTGGACAGGTCAATCGGTACTTTTGAAAACACTGTCGGTTGGGTTTAGGGAAGGAGGAGGGTGGGTCAGCCAATCGGTCAGTCAGTCAGTCGACAGCGGCCTCTGGTGGATATACGTGAGAACAGCAGGCGTGAATGGCACTTGCGAAAGAAATTTGAGATCCGAAAAAGCGTGCACAGCGGATTCGCGAAAACAAAAACCGCAAAAAAACATAGCTCCTGTAACATATCTGGCGCTCTCCAGAAATGTATATAGGGGCATGTAATCAGAATGAGCCTGGGTTGGATTTTTACTGATATTAATCCAAAACTTTTTTGAGCCTATGTTGCAAAATTCTGTGCATCCCTTGTAAAAATCATTTTAAGCATAAACGAATTCAAACCACTACTACAGTTATAAAGCCACAGAGAAAAAAAACATCACTGGAACCACTTTTAGAACATTTTGTTCCAATCTGAAGATCAAAAATAATTGACAGAATCCAACTTAATCTAACTGAAGAAAAGTTAAACATTTAAAGGCACAACTGTTAATAGTTAATTATATTTATAATATAATGAATGTAAATATAATCTTAATAGTTATCTTTCTTGGTGTGACTTAATAACACTCATTTAATTACTTTTCTCAAAAGTGTCTAAGTTGTTAATTGCATATTCACAGAGAACAGAACATTCAGATAGAAGAGCAATAGGAAGATCACTGGCTGCTTTCCTGCTTTACTTCAGCTTTCTGCCTCCATTTATACTATTTCCATTTATATTAATATTATGATTATAACTAATATTATGCATCAAATTCAATTTTCAAAAGTAGTTTTATATACGTAGAAAGTCAATTAAATGCTAATGTATACAGTAATAATGCATTTTTCATTGTAATGTGAAACAAAGCTTAGATGAAATAATGCCGTTTGGAGTAACGATATATTTATGTAAAAATTAAATATACTTTTAATAGACTTGGTAAAACGTTTGACAGCTGTCTGGAATTCTTATTGATTTTATTTTATAAAAACATTCAACCACAGTATTAACTGTTTTAAAAGCCCAACCAATCAGCGCACTCTGGGCTTATGAAAGGGACGGGGCTTGTAGATACTCAATCACAGCTTTTCGAACAGACTGCGAATAGAGGTACTGCAATAATGCAAAAATTCATTCAACTCTTACAGTGCATTATGGGTATATTTTTGACCCATTGAGTTTATATCAGTTGTACACTTGTCATTGCAGTGCATTGTGGGATTGATAGAGTGTCCACTATGGTTTTGGACACCGCTACAAATTGCTGCTCTCTCAAATAGTACACTATTTACCGGTATAGCAGGAGATTTCAGATACGGCATTTGTGTCCCTGTGATGAATGTTGCTTGTTTGTGTGTAAGGAGGGCTGATGGGTTTGTTTGCACTTTAAAGCAGATCTTGTCTCTCTTGTGAAGTGAATCGGTGTGGTTTTATCCGCCCGTAAGAGGTGTTTGTTGGTCTGTTTTTTTTCCAGTTGATTGATGCAGCTGGTGCCACTTAAATTGCAGCACCGCTGAATCATTGAGCAATGAAAGTAGCAAACGAGATTTTCTGTTGATTAGCGGATGATGTTAAAACAGTCTAGAATGTCATCAGGAAACATGTACAGTATGAATGTAGGTTTTTTGGAGTAAGAAAAGAGCGATACATATAGATGTTGGGGGGTGACACGGTGGCTCAGTGGTTAGCACTGTCGCCTCACAGCAAGAAGGTCGCTGGTTCGAGTCCCAGCTGAACCAGTTGCCATTTCTGTGTGGAGTTTGCATGTTCTCCCCGTGCTGGCGTGGGTTTCCTCCGGGTGCTTCGGTTTCTCCCACAGTCCAAAGACATGCGCTATAGGTGAATTGAATAAACTAAATTGGCTGTAGTGTATGAGTTTGTGTGAATAAGTGTGTATGGATGTTTCCCAGTACTGGGTTGCAGCTGGAAGGGCATCCACTGTGTAAAACATATGCTGGATAAGTTGGCGATACATTCCGCTGTGGCGACCCCTGATGAATAAAGGGACTAAGCAGAAGGAAAATGAATGAATGAATATAGATATTGGCTGTATAAACTGACCTGCCATAGACTCATATATTATCATTGGACAACATCTGTGTTTGAGGAAGATTTTTGGTTATGTGATGCATACTTTTTCATTTATTGTAAGACTTTTGAACAGGACCACATTTTAAAATATTACTGATAGCCAGTATAAAACAAAAAGAGCATAAACAGTCAAATAAGTATGTCACATACCATAAGTATTATAACTGATTTGTTTCTGATGTATTTAAGTATATATATATTTTTTTGTGATTTTTAAATTGGTTTATATTTTGTCTACACTACCTGACAAAAGTCTTGTCGTCGATCCCAGTTGTAAGAGCAACAAATAATAACTTGACTTCTAGTTGATCATTTGAACAGTGGCAGAAGGTGGATTTTTCTGATGAATCATTTGTTGAACTGCATCCCAATCATCACAAATACTGCAGAAGACCTATTGGAACCTGCATGAACCCAAGATGCTCACAGAAATCAGTCAAGTTTGGTCAAAATCATGGTTTGGGGTTACATTCAGTATGGGGGCATGCGAGAGATCTGCAGAGTGGATGGCAACATCAACAGCCTGAGGTATCAAGACATTTGCGCTGCCCATTACATTACAAACCACAGGAGAGGGCAAATTCTTCAGCAGGATAGCGCTCCTTCTCATACTTCAGCCTCCACATCAAAGCTCCTGAAAGCAAAGAAGGTCAAGGTGCTTCAGGATTGGCCAGCCCAGTCACCAGACATGAACATTATTGAGCATGTCTGGATTTTTAAATAATTAAAAATCAAGGCATGATCTTATTTTATTTTGGTAAAATAAGTGTAATCTAGAGGCCTTTGCCTTTTATATAAGCCACTTCTGATACCAAATGATCAACTAGAAGTCAAGTTATTATGTGTTGTTTCTAAAACTTGGGTAGACGACAAGACTTTTGTCAGGTAGTGTATATATGTTTTTATAGTGTTTTCTGCTCCTTTTATATGTTCTTGCTGGGGTCTTCGTTGTCACATTTTGCGCTTCAATATGCGCCACACATTCTCTATTGGAGACAGGTCGGGACTGCAGACAGGCCATTCAAGTATCTACATCCTCTTCCTCCGCAGCCAGGACTTTGTAATGTGTGCAGAATGTGGTCTGGGTGTCGATGTGACGTAATTTAGTTTTGCATTACATCTGCTGTGATGTTTTGAATGACCAAAATAAAGGAAACTGAACTGAAACTGAACTGAAACTGAATAAAGGCATGATATGTAAGATTTATTGTTTAAAATATCAAAAACCCACTAGAACAGTGTTATGACTTATGTGCTTACATTATCCTAGATGTTCTGAAGAATGTCAATTTTACTAGCGAGATGTGAGCGTGTGCTGTGTGTTATCATACTAGCTTGATAATAGGTGTTGAACACT
Source organism: Danio jaintianensis (assembly GCA_903798115.1). NCBI lineage: Eukaryota > Metazoa > Chordata > Actinopteri > Cypriniformes > Danionidae > Danio > Danio jaintianensis. The sequence goes on from CAIGQV010019164.1 coordinate 3,207,644, forward strand.
TTAACTCATCATCAAGCTGGTTTCTTTAGGAGTCCCTTAGGATGTAATGAAGACTACAACTCCCATGATTCCACACTCAGTCTCAGCATCATCAAACTAGCATTTGTTTGTTGTGAATACACTCCCTCTAGTGGCCAAAATGACATACTGTGCTTTTAATCACTCAGAATGCACTTTTAATATTGTATAAATGGATTAGCAGTGATCTATTATCCAGTAACTCATCCACTTCTGTTGTGTGTGCTGATAGAGCTCCGCCCACACTCTCCTCTGATTGGCTGTGACTGATTTCAGTACATCTAGTGTGGGAGTCGCTGGCATCTGTTCGGGATATGGTGTTCGCCTATAGAACTTATGTAATCGTTCTCCAGCTAAACTTCACAACAGAAGGCATAGAAGAAGACCTGATTATTTGATTATTTTCTCTCTGCCCATATGGCAGTCGTCTTCATGATATACAGGAGAGAAGTGATTAAATCTTAAGAACTGTAAATACATGCTGCTAATTTTAAATTACGTTCATCTGCTTCATCACATTCAGCAGAAACCACAAACAAGAGCTCGAGTAGATGTTAAAGATTAATTTTGAGAATATTACCCAAAAAAATATGGCTGGTTCGAGTCCTGGCTGGGTCAGTTGGCATTTCTGTGTGGAGTTTGCATGTTCTCCCCATGTTGGCATGGGTTTGGATAAACTAAATTGGCCATAGTGTATGAGTGTGTGAGTGAATGTGAGAGTGTATTTATGTTTCCCAGTACTGGGTTGCGGCTGGAAGGGCATCCACTGCATAAAACATATGCTGGAATAGTTGGTGGATCATTCCGCTGTGCTTACCCCTGATGAATAAAGGGATTAAGCCGAAGGAAAATGAACGAATGAATTATTATTGCTATTAACAAACCATTAACTATGATTTTTAGCTCAATAAACTACTAATTAGCTGCTTATCAGTAATTAGTATGGTAATAGTTGGTTTTACTGTAGGTATAAGGTAGGATTAGGGATGTCAAATAATATCAAGTATTAATAAATAGTTAATATCTTGATAATAAGCAGGTAATAAGCCATTCCTAAATAATGTGGATTGTTACTTAAACTAAAGTGTTACCTTCAATTTTACTTTAAAACTCAAACAAACTATATAACAGTGTTATTGCACAATGGTGTGGATAAATATTCAAGCATTGGCCATTTGTTTTCTTTCCTGGAAAAAGAAGGAAGGATAATCAAGGAAGATGAAATGTAAAGATGAAAGCGATTTCCGCAGCTGTGCCAATGACTCAGTTTGCCACCGGATTCTTGCTGCGAGAATAGAATTAACACCATATTTATGGTGCATGCCGAAACCAATTGATGTCTTTCTTTTACACCCTGAATAGCAGCCAAGTGTGACTGTTTTTTCTAAAAACGTATGTATATTAAAGAACTTAAAGCAACCCATACAATCGTTCCATATATATTTCACTCCAGAGCTGTGTCTAGATTCTGTGTATAATCACAGTAAACGTCACTGTATACTGTAAAAGGCTAATGTCATACTTGATTGAATGATTGAATGTGTGTTCAGGGCTAGAAATGGGAAAATGCAACAGGTTATTGAATATATAACTACAACTGTAAAACCAAAGCGATTAATGTACTGATAAAAATAAATGGATAAACTTTTATTTCAAATGAAATACTAACTCAAAAATAATACACCTTAAACGAAAACTACATTTAAAAAAAATAGCTATATAGACATCAAAAAACTAATGAAAGTGATAAAAACACAGCATAAATGAAACTGAAAATAAATAAATTAATTAACTAATTAATTAAATAATCATATAGAATAGAGTTTCTATTTAAATATCATATTTATCCTATTTAAAATGTATAGGAGTTTACAATATTCTTTTTTTTTTTAATGGTGAATGAGATCATGGCGACACGGTGTCTCAGTAGTTAGCCCTGTCGCCTCACAGCAAGAAGGTCGCTGGTTCGAGTCCTGGCTGGGCCAGTTGGCATTTCTGTGTGGAGTTTGCATGTTCTCCCCGTGTTGGCGTGGGTTTCCTCCGGGTGCTCCGGTTTCCCCCACAGTCCAATCACAATGCTATAGGTGAATTGGATGAACTAAATTGGCCATAGTGTTTGAGTGTGAATGAGAGTGTATGGGTGTTTCCCAGTACTAGGTTGCAGCTGGAAGGACATCCACTGTGTAAAACATATGCTGGATAAGTTGGCGATTCATTCTGCTGTGGCGAGCCCTGATGAATAAAGGGACTAAGCCGAAGGAAAATTAATTAATGAATATAATCATATAGAATGTATAGGATCTTTTTTTAATGTTTTTTTTTGGTGAATGAGATTGCTTTCATCATCATTTCAATCTTTTATCCAAATGTCATTTAATACATTTTGTAGAAACAGATGTGATAAAATAATGAATAATTAATTACAGTATTTATACGGAACATTTCAGAAACGTATCTTGTAAAAAAGTTGGGCATAGAAAATATTTGTAAACTTTAAGAAAGAAAACAAGTCTCCTTGTGTTTCCCTTTTTATGTTCCTGTGGTTTATTCTTCGACTTCTTGTGTAAAACTCTTTTAAACCATGCAGACTTTACCAAATCCAGCTTTTGTTTGTGTAGTTTTTGATGTTGTTGTTTTTAAAGTATTCATTGTAACACCCTGTTTACTTCTTAACAACACTTAAAAGCACTCTGCACATGTAAGACGCCATCAGTGTGTGATTCACAAGGGAATACGGAATGCCGAAAGGGACAAAACTCTTACCTCAGTTTTTAACTCTTATTTAGCTGTCCTGATTCGACCCTTGTTTTAGCATTCACGTCACAGCTCCAGCAAACGGTTTTTGGGAGCTTGTTAGTCTCTGTAACGCCGACAGATTTACTTCATATGAGTAAGTTGTTGGTGCGTGCCAACATTAGCGCTGCAGTTGTGCACCGGTGTGCGTGTAAACAGAGCGTGGGCTGGACGTCCCGCTGAGCTGTGAAGGTGTTTCCTTTTGTCTCTCAGCTCTTCGGAGAACAGCGTTTTAGCAGATTTTCTCAGCTGCCTAATTCAGCAGCAACTCATTAATGGCAGTGTCTGAACGCCGTGAGACCCGCTGTCTCCATTATAGATGACTGCCCGAAAACCTGCTCCTCAAACGCTGCTAATTGGAAAAGTAAACTTCTTGGTTTTAGCTTCATTAGGAGATTAATCACACATGTGACACCGGTGATTTCCAGCCAGTGCTGCTACTTGAACGGCTTCCTGGGGGATTGAAAGTTCCTCGCAAAGTGACAAGTTACTTTTTTTAAAGAGGCATTGGGCTCTATTTTAACGATCTAGGCGCAAAGTCTAAAAAGCATGGCGCAAACACATTAAGAGCGTGTCCGAATCCACTATTTTAAGGACTGAAAAATACGGTTTGTGGTGCATGGTCTAACAGGGTTGTACTTATTCTCTTAATGAGTTCTGGGTGTGTTTTGAGAATAAACCGATCAGAGTCTCATCTCCCATTCCCTTTAAGAGTCAGTCGCGTCGCGCCATGGTGCTATTTACATGGCAGACTTTGTAAGTGGAAAAACTGAACACTTCACTAGCGAGAAAACAGTTAAACAGAGCATCTGCAGCACGAGGATAAAGAACGAGCCTCCTCCATTCAGCCTCTTTATTTTTATCTTTATTTTCTCTTTCTCTCTTTCATGGATAAGGAAACGGTGTTGAGCGCACTCCACTGAAGACATCCATTAGCCTAAATTCAGTTCTAATTTCCAGCAAACGAATAAATGAACAATAACAATGAAGAGTGGTCAAAAAATTGAGTTATATCCAAACACACGTCCTGTTCTTAAGGTCCAAAACCTGACAGGTGGACAAATCTAAGCCTGTTTTTAATAAAACAAATATAAATATGCATATAATAAATACTACTACTACTAATAATAATAACATTATACAAAAGCAAGTTGTCATGAATAAACTGAAAAAGCCCCCCGAGGTGAAGAAGGCATGGAGGCAGTGGTTTTTATATTTATGTAAAAAATAATAATGTTTGTAACATTTTAATCCTTTAATTCTTTTTCATTTGTAAAGATATTTGTGCATTGCTGTACATCCTGTGTGTATTAAGCAATGTGTAGGCTACATTTAAGGCGCACAACTAACGCACTCTGCGCTGGACTTTAGACCTGCTTTCAGCTGGTCTATTGCACAGTCTATTTTATTTTCTCAAAATAGCAACGCGCCAACAATGCGCCTTAACACACCTCTTTTCTAGACCGAAACACCCATGAGTCCACAAAGTGGCGCAAATGGATTTGCTATTTAAACAACGTGGCGCAAAATGGGAAAATTAGGGTTGCGTTGGTCTGAAAATAGCAACACATCGCGCCAAACACGTCTTGCGCCTTATTGCACCGGGTGTATGATAGGGCCCATTATCTTAGTTATTATTTTGAAAATGAAAATGCATTAAAATTCATAAAATTCATAAATACTGTTGTAGCAGTCCTGTTTCTATAAGCCCCTCCTTACCAAGAGCCCAGGGATGTGTCTGTTTGTAGGCTTCAAAGAGTCTGAAGGTACAACTTAACTCAAGGTATACCATTTTTTTGGTGTGTTTGGACAGTTGTCGGACAAATAAAACCTGCTTTAGTTGAAAATTTGTGTTAATATGCAAAATATCTCAATAACAAAAGTATAAATTTACAATTACTCTGCTTCTCTAAATTTATATTTATATTTCCATGTAATAATTTCTGCGTTTTTTTTCTTAAGCATATGTACAGTAGTTGCAAAACAGGCTCATTGTGAAAACGTACCCCCGTATACATTTCTGGAGAGCACAAATTATGTAGCCAGAGGTATGTCTGGCTGCATTTCGTCTTTAAAACGAATGCTACGGGGTGGTATGATGCCGCCGACGAATTCTGCCTTTGAAAACACTGTCGGTTGGGTTTAGGGAAGTGGGTGGGTGGGTCAATCGGTGCTTTTGAAAACACTCAGTTGGGTTTAGGGAAGGCGGGTCAATCGGTGCTTTTGAAAACACTCAGTTGGGTTTAGGGAAGGTGGTGGACGGGTCAATCGGTGCTTTTGAAAACACTATCGGTTGGGTTTAGGGAAGGCGGTGGGCGGGTCAATCGGTGCTTTTGAAAACATTGTCTGTTGGGTTTAGGGAAGGCTGTGGGTGGTTCAACCGGTGCTTTCGAAAACACTATCGGTTGGGTTTAGGAAAGGGGGTGGGCGGGTCAGTCGGTGCTTTTGAAAACACTCAGTTGGGTTTAGGGAAGTAGGTGGGCGG
>CAIGQV010019164.1:3221638-3248979 GCA_903798115.1 Danio jaintianensis
ATACTTGGCCACACTACACTTCACTTCACTTCACTTCATATATATATTATATAATTATTTCTATATAATAGATTTAAAATATATATATTTATATATTATTATTATTATATATATTATATATTATATATTAATATATATTAATATTAATAAATTGATCATTCATAAATAAATATTCATTAAGAAATAATGTTTTTAATAAGTATTTCTAATAACTGACTTCTTTTATCTTTGATGACAATACATAATATTTTACTAGATATTTTTCAATATACTCGTATTAAGTGCAGTTTAAAGGCTTAACTAGGTTAATAGGGCAAGTTAGAGTAATTAACCAATGATGTCTACCTTTTTATCAAAGTCTTGGACATGTGAAACAACATTGCCTTTGATGCATTGTTGTTGACTGATTTTCATTTTTTCTCCCTAACTTACTGTTGGTGGCTGTTTCTGCCCCATAGACTTCCATTATAACCACATTTTTATTACAAAACCATGACACCAAATAATCATGCATTCTGAATTGTTGGTGGTTTTCCCTGTTGGGAAGAGGTCAGATTTGTTTAAAATTTTTATCATCAGTTGGCACCATTAACCCTTTAGATAGGCCTGTGCAAAAAAAGCTTAGTTTTTGGATTTTATACAGTATGGAGTATAACAGCAAATTAAAGTGTGTGTCTGTGAATGTGTGAGAGTATGAGAGTGACCTTTACGCACTTACCTTGATGTGTCTGAGAAAATCAAAATATGCATCTCAGTTCTCAGAACTACATGGAGTAAATAAAAACAAAGACGGTGTATTTATGCACCATCAAATGTGGTTATGATGGAGGTCAATGAGGCAAAAACAGCCACCAGGAGTAAATTAGGGAGAAAAAATTTAAATCTAACAATGCATCCAAGCATTGTTACTAATCGTTCACATGTCCAAGACTGTGATAAAAGCTAAAACAAAAATCCAATCCACAATTACTTGTTTTGGTGTTTTTTTCACCAAATCAGTGACATCATTTGTGAATTTGGCAATTAAAGAGTTAAAATCCTGTCATTTTCTAAACAGTTTAGTAGTTTTGATTAGGACTGAGGTTGATTAACAGATTTATGCAAACAATCTGAAAAAAATATTTATCTGATGCATTTTTACAGCAGTTTAATTCAGTGGATGTTTTCATCCCGAGCATAACAAAAGCCTAGTAAATTTGAACAGTGCACAAGGGTTAAGGGGGCTAATAATATTGACCTTAAAATTATTTAAAAAAATAAAAAACTGCTTTTATTCTAGCCGAAATAAAACAAATAAGACTTTCTCCAGAAGAAAAAATATTATAGGAAATACTGTGAAAAATTCCTGAATCTGTTAAACATCATTTGGGAAATATTTGAAAATGAAGGGCTAAAAATTTTGACTTCAACTGTATATATAATTGTCATTGGCCCAGTTCTTGTTTTTCTTTCTTGATGAAACTTAGGCTGTACTCCTTATACTTCTGCCTGCCGGTAATTACTATCACCGAACACCCTCAGCTGCCATATTCAGCATTACACCATATGTATTTCCAGTAAAGAGCTGATGAAAAGCTCTGATAACAATGCGAATCTCTAACGATCTCTTTTGTGCATCGCCTCAAGAAAGTTTCTCTACGGTCTATCACCCCCACACCAATCTCTGCGGCTCCCAAGGCAAATATGAGATGAATATGCAAAGTGCCGCCTCCATTATTACGTTTCTCCTTTTGTTAGTTTTTTCTCTGTTGGGTTTGTAATTATGAGCTCTGGTTGCTGCCGAGAACAAAAAAAAAAGTAGAAGGGAGTCCCGAGTCGGTGAGCGATTGCTCTGGGCTTTCCTGGAAGTACAGATGTCCGCATGCATTTGATTAGAGCTCCCACTGTCTAGCTTAGTGAATGTATAAGTCAAGCTCAGATTTTAATATGGATGGGGGTGCGCAAAGCATCTCCGCTTTTCGGAAACTCTGGAGCTCTGGAGTCGCATGGTGATTTTGCACTTAATGATGTGTTTTATTACATTTACATTTAGTCATTTTGTCATTTAATGCGCATACACTCAGATGACAGGTTACTAATGGTAACGCAGCCTGCAGTAATGCTCGATTTATACTCTTGAGTCGAAGTAAATCCAGAGCTTTAGAAAGATTGTGGGGATTGATTCAGGAAACATTCTTAAATGGATAGTTCATCCTGGATGGTTCAGCCTATTTTTTTTTTTTTTTACATCACTCATCCTCCACTTGTTTCAAGCTAGTTTGCATTTTTCTTGTCCTGTTGAACCCAAAAGAAGAAATTGTTGGTTACAAGTTTACAACATTCTTCAAAATATCTTCTTTTTTGTTCAACAGGACAAGAAAAATGCAAACTAGCTTGGAGTTTGAGTTTTACCGTTTTTGAATCCATTCAGCCAATCTCTTTTAGCTTAGCTTAGCATAGATAATTGAATCTGATTAGACCATTAGCATCTCGCCCATATCGGCTTAGAAAATATCAACTTTTAATTTTTCATCAGTCTTAATACATGATGACTAAGAAGAGGCAAGCCTTAAATAGGAAAATTATCAAAAATCTAGTCATTTTTGAGTGAGATGCTAATGGTCTAATCTGATACAATTATCTATGCTAAGCTAAGCTAAAAGTGCTTCCCTGGAATAAAACTCTGGAGTTTTGTGTACGAAGCCCGAATCGGATGGTGATTTTGCACTTGATGTGTTTTATTAATGCGCATTCACTCAGATGACAGGTTACTAATGGTAACGCAGCCTGCAGTAATGTTCGATTTATACTATTGAGTCGAAGTAAATCCAGAGCTTTAGAAAGATTGTGGGGATTGATTCAGGAAACATTCTTAAAGGGATAGTTCACCCTATTTTTTTTTACATTTACTCATCCTCCACTTGTTCCAAGCTAGTTTGCTTTTTTCTTGTCCTGCTGAACAAAAAAGAAGATATATTGTAGAATGTTGGAAACCTGTAACCATTTTACAACTCCTCTAGAGGTAAACAGGTGAGTTTTACCATTTTTCAATCCATTCAGTAGATCTCCAGGTCTGACGGGATCACTTTTAGCTTAGCTTAGCTTAGCATAGATCATTGAATTGGATTAGACCATTAGCATCTCACCCATATTGGCCTAGAAAATAGCAACTTTTCATTTTCCGTCAATCTTAGTACATGATGACTAAGAAGAGGCAAGCTTTAAATAGGGCAAATATCAAAACTCTGGTCATTTTAGTGTGAGATGCTAATGGTCTAATCCGATTCAATGATCTATGCTAAGCTAAGCTAAAAGTGCTGCTGCTAGACCTGAAGATCGGCTAAATGGATTAAAAAAAGTACAACTCAACTGTTTAACACTATCGGGGTGTCATAATATGAGCCTATTTTCAACTGGGTGAACTGTCCCTTTAAACCTTGTTTTCTGTATTTTTGTATAAAAGTGGAGGTTTGCATCATTGATATGTGAAGCGAGTATTGTCATATACTGTATTTGCACATTTTAATTGGGCAAACAGTTAAACTGCTCCTATATATTTCCTGTTCGCTCCTTATTTAGACTCTGGGTGCCATCATTATGAATATCTGCATTCAGAAGCACACTTGTGCACTTCTCAACTCGTACATTTACCTTTTTGAAAAATGTTTTCTGCATTTCAAATATATGTTAATTAAACCACCTTAAGCTCTAAAGAAGGATGTTTCCTCATTTTATTTATTGATTTGATAGTGTTTAGCAAGCATCGGCCTGTTTCGGGTTGAACAAATAATGGAGCAGGGTCTAAAACACCTCTAGACTGTTTGCCCTCTAAAACCGGCTTTATACACAAGCACAAATGTGTGTGTAATAGTTGTGCATGTTAAGTGCATGTGGTAAACGTGGTAAACATACAGCTGAAGAAAAGATTTTTAGTCCACCTGTGAAATGTGTATCCTTTTGCATATATTACCCAAGTTCTACTTAATGGAAATGAATTTTTACAACACATTTTTTTAAATAACTTATTTATAATAACAGATTTCTTTTGACAGTACATAATATTTTACTAGTTATTTAGCAAGATACTAGTATTAAGCTTAAAGTGCAATTTAAAGGCTTAACTAGGTTAATTAAGTTAACTAGGCAAGACCAACAGTAGTTTGTTGTGTAGCCAATCAAAAAATATTTTTTAAGGGCACTAATGATATTGACCTTAAATAAATAAATACACACAGAAAAATATATATTACACACTCAAAAAAAAGATTTCTGCTGCTTGTTCAAACAACTTATTTAAAATGAGCTGAATCAACACAATTCTTGAGTTTTTTGGGGGGATAACTGAATTGTTTTATGTTCAATCCACATAAATTTGTAAAAACAATTAAGTTTACTTTGTTTGTGTTCGGACAACATGAAGGAATTGTGTGGAACCCAAAATTTTATTTACAGTGTGTGTGTGTGTATATACACCTGACAAAAATCTTGTCGTCGATTCCAGTTGTAAGAGCAACAAATAATAACTTGACTTCTAGTTAATCACTTGGAAAAGTAGCAGAACGTCAATTTTTCCGATGAATCATCTGTTGAACTGCATCCCAATCATCACAAATACTGCAGAAGACCTATTGGAACCCGCATGGACCCAAGATTCTCACAGAAATCAGTCAAGTTTGGTGAAAGTCAAGTTGTGCTGCCCATTACATTACAAACCACAGGAGAGGGCAAATTCTTCAGCCGGATAGCGCACCTTCTCATACTTCAGCCTCCACATCAAAGTTCCTGAAAGCAAAGAAGGTCAAGGTGCTCCAGGATTGGCAAACCCAGTCACCAGACATGAACATTATTGAGCATGTCTGGAGTAAGATGAAGGAGGAGGCATTGAAAATGAATCCAAAAAATCTTGATGAACTCTGGGAGTCCTGCAAGAACACTTTCTTTGCCATTTGAGATGACTTAATAAGTGATTTGAGTCATTGCAGAGATTTATGGATGCAGTCCTCCAAGCTCATGGGAGTCAAACACAATATTCATTCTTTTTCCACTGCACCATGACTTTATATTCTATACTGTACATTATTTCTGTTCAGTGACAAGACTTTTGTCTAAGCAAAGTCAGACCTTACTGTCCTAATTAAACAATTAAAAATCAAGGCATGATCATATTTTATTTTGGTAAAATAAGTGTAATCTAGAGACTTTTACCTTTCGTCTTAACCACTTCTGATACCAAATGATCAAATTATTATTTTTTTGTTCCTAAAACTTGGATAGGCGACAAGACTTTTGTCAGGTAGTGTGTGTGTGTGTATATATATATACATGTGTGTATATATATATATATATATATATATATAATATTAGATTTAGGTCATTAACTTTAAAACGACAGAACTTTAACAGTTGTTCTATAACCTTAATACACCCATATTGAAAATGTGAATTTTGAATCAGTTGCCTGTATTTTATGAAACTTTTGTTTCTAATAAGTAATTAGACAAGAGCGTTTGGCCTCCAATTTAAGTTTTAGAAAAAAATGTCCATGTATTGTTGATTTATTCATTCATTTTGTTTTCGGCTTAGTCCCTTTATTAATCTGGGGTCGCCACAGCGGAATGAACCGCCAACTTTTACAGCATATGTTTTACGCAGCGGATGCCCTTCCAGCTGCAGCCCATCACTGGGAAACATCCATACACTCTCATTCACACACATACACTACAGACAATTTTAGCTTACCCAATTAACCTACAGCACATGTCTTTGGACTTGTGGGGGAAACCGGACCACCCGGAGGAAACCCACGCCAACACGGGGAGATTATGCAAACTCCACACAGAAATGCCAATTGACCCAGCCGAGGCTCGAACCAGTGACCTTCTTGCTGTGAGGCGACAGTGCTACCCACTGCGCCACCGCGCCGCGTATTATTGCTTTGTTCACTACAAAATTATTATTATTATTATTATTATTATTATTTTGCTAATGAAGTTACGAATTAACCACATACTAATTTATAAATTTTTGTAATTAATTTGCTAATTAATAATTAGAAACCCCTTATGATAAAACACCACAGGAAAATCTCGAGGTTCCTCAAAGCAAATTACTTGGCATTATTCTCTGCACCACTCTCACTTCCAGCAGCATGGTTTTAATGTCTTTTAAAATATATAACAAAAATTGGAAGCAAACACAATCATCAAACTGCAAACAAAAAAAACACAATAACTCGATAACTGGCACTATTTTAAAAAACACATTTATAAATGAGTTGCTCAGTTTGCAGCCTTTCACATTAAAAAAACACAACCTTTAGCAGGCTGGAGAGTGTCAGCAAGAAAGATTGTCCTGTTTGTTTCTCCAGACAGGTCTTTGTAGTTGTTTGGTACAAGCTCCTTTTTTGTATTAATGCAACAATATAAAGCAGGACTCCTGTTGTTCCGGAGGGACGTGAAGACTGAGTAATGAACCAATTAGCAAACACTGGAGTGAACAAACACCTGAGGGACTGCAGTCCAAACGCAGCAGATCAAATCACATTCCTTTACTTATACAGCAGATAATAAAATACAATGCACTTTGTAGACGATCAAAGGAGGTTGAAGTTGAAGGGAAAGATTTACTTACATCAGCAACCTTCAGACAATCTGTGTTTTTGATTGGAGATAAAGAATTATTGTTTTATAAAATTTCTGTAGTATTTTCCAACTGTAATGGTATCTATTTAATTAACTAAATGAGTAAATGTGAGGGGAAAATCAGTTAAAGGGGACCTGTTATGCCCCTTTTTACAAGATGTAAAATAAATCTCTGATGATCCTTCAGTTTTAGCTCAAAATACCCCACAAATTATGTTTTATAACTCTTTTACACCCCATTCACACGGGGCGTCAGCGTCAACGCTTCCCATTCACTTTGAATGAGTGACGTCAAGCATTGGCGAACTGAATTGTGGGTCCGTCAGCGCTGCTTCAGCGGCGTTGCTTGCTGCAGAAGTTGGGAATTTCTCAACTTTTCAAGCGCCAACGGAAGCGTCAGCTAATCAGATCACTTTATGCAAATACCCCAGCTCAGACAGTAGCCCATTGCGGATTTATTTCATTGGCTGACGCTGCTATGACGATTGCTTCAGCCCCAACTTTAGACACACCCTCCATCAAGCGTTGACGCTGAAGCCCCATGTGAATCGGGCGTTAGGCTTTGAGCTTAATTGTGCCATTTTGGTGACTTGTCGCTTTATATGCAAATGAGATTGTGCTCTTTTCAGAAGAGGGTGGAGCTAGAAATGCCTGTGTGTCAGCATAGTGGCAGATTCAAAAACAAGACTAACGTCCTATGCTAATGAGGGAGAGATGGTCACTAGTGGGCAGGGCTTTCCCCCTCTGATGACACGTACAAAGGGAGAATGTCAATCAAAGTGTTTCTGCAGACTGTTTTTATCAAGTCTGATTATAACAAATTAAAATTAATAAATTTTTACCATTAGAAGCTGGTTAAATTCACAGACTGTTGCCACACAACTGTTTAAACCCCTTATAGAAGTGATAATAGTTCCCCTTTAATGTTAGAATGTGCACATTTTTGATTTACTGTCGTCATGTTATTGAAACGTTTATTTTATTTTTCTTATTTAAAAAAAAGTATTTAAAATTTCAGTTTATACATGAACCACACACACATTTGTACAGCTATCTTTATGAGGACTTCCCATTGACGTAATGATTTTACTACTGTACAAACTGTACATTCTATTCCCCTACCCCTAAACCAACCTTCAGGAATCAATCTGCATCTTACATTTTGAAAATATGTAGTTATGGATGATTTATGAGCCGTTTTCTTCAAGGGGGCCAAAAAATGTCCACGCAATGTGTTCAATTTTCTGGTGTCGCTATACCTATGGGGACATTTGGTCCCCACAATGTCAGGAATACAAGTTACACACACATACATTTGTATATTGTAGTAATTTTTGTTCTTTCTATGGATGTCAATGTTTTTTTTTTTTAACACATTTATCATAATATATTTTTTGTGTTCAACAGAAGAAAGAAATTCATAAATATTTAGAACCACTTCCTCAAGTAAATGAGGAAATTTTCCTTTTTGGGTGTACGATCTCTTTAAAAGAATCTGAAAATGTAAATAAATAAACAAATAAATACATTCCTACATTCATATACACACAATTGTTTGCTGCTTGTTCAAAGTACTTTGAAGTGCTGTATGTAAGTTTCTGACTCTTCTAAAGCATAAAAGTACCATAATATGTTTGCAGATATTTAAGAAACATGCTAAGTGAACATTCTTGTTTATCTGAAAAACAATGCTGAAGTCAGATATTCTGCTTTGAAAATGTGTTTTCCGTGCCAGAACGCTATCTTTGTTTTGGTAATTTTAACCTGCCCACTGCCAGTTTAGCCAATTATATTTCAGCACCCCGGGTTGCCTTGGTGGAAAACAGCATATTTCATTCAGTCAGTTAGGAAGGCTCTGAAAGCATGCGTCCGTGACCGAAATGCAACCTCCGGTGGACAGTAGCAGACTCCGAAATGAGACGCAGATTCAGAGTTCCACATGAGGTTATTAATTAGCAAATAATATAAATATTATGAACGTAAACATTAGGTGAGCAGGTTACATTGTAACCCCGTGTCCTAACAACACGCTACGTGACGAGATTTGCAGTGATAAGCAATTTGGCTGTTTGCACCAGACGAAACATGACAGAAATTTAAATACAGCCATTCAGATACACAGAATATGCACTCACTCACGAAATGGTAAGGTTTATAATCTAATTAATACATATTAAACCTCTTTAACATTATTAAATGTACATGCTGAATCACTGATATGTGCTGGCTTTCCAGATCTGAGGTGAACTATCTGCTGCTGCTTTCAGTAGTATGCCAATAAATGTCATGTAAAATGTCATTCAAACTCACATTATTAGCATTTAACACTGAATAAAGCACATGAGGTGTACCTGAGGTGATCATTGTCAGTTTTCTGTTTCTGTCAAGAAATAGATGCCGTTTTTAAAATACAAATTCATGGTGTTGGTTAGAACAAAAACTCCTTTTAATATGGAAAATATTCTTTCTATCGGGTGCCGTTGCTTTTATTTAGAACACGACATAAATCAGCCTTTAGGCTCGATAGTCAGACTCACTCCTGTTGGTCCTCAATCTGGCAACCTGTGCTTGCGTGTGTTTTGATCCAGGAATGTAATACCTAGTTCAACCACCGGGTGTCAAACTTACATACTGCACCTTTAAAATGAGCTGAAAAATCACAATTCTTGTCGTTTTTTTAGGACAACTTAATTGTTTTATGTATAATCGACTTAAATTTGGAAAAACAATTAAGCTAACTTAATTTGTGTTTGGACAACATGAGTGAATTGTGTGGAAGCCTGTATTTTTTTACAGTGTACATTTCAAAAAATTACTTAAGCTGCTTGTTCAAATTACTGATTTAAAATGGGTTGAAATATCACAATTCTTACTTTTTTTGGGGGGGGGGGGGATAATTCACTCAAATTTGTAAAAACACTTAAGTTAAGTTTAATCGATTTGCGTTTGGACAACATGAATGAATTTTGTGGAACCCTGTATTTGTTTTACAGTGTACACACACAAATGAATGCATTTTTATACGCTGAAAAGTAAATTCATGCATGAAAGCAGAAATAAATAAGAAAACAATCTCACTCAGCCAGTCATTATTATAATATGATGTTAGACAATGCTGGTCAAATGTGTTTTGAGAATCCAAACGTTTTTTATTCCTCCACTGGCACTCGGAGAGCCAGAGCGGGCTGTCCGTCTGGCGACAGTGTAACTTTTATAGAGACGTTATCCTGTTCGCTGACAGCAGTCGTGTGGAGCCATTACAGAGAACAACATGTCTATCAAAATGGCTTTTGGTTTTGCGAGCACATGGCTAAACGCGAACACAGATTGCCTGCATCTGTCTCGACTGCAAATGAACAATCCTGAAGGAGAACTTAGCCATATGGACAACAGCACCAGCGCTAATGGCTTTCAGCGTGATTTCTGTATTAACGAGAAGCTGAGATGTTTCCAGGATCTGAATGTTGAGACGTGTGACTGATGGATCCTTCTTTTGAAGCCAGAGCGTTCTAGATTTATTCACAGGCTATAAATTTTACATGCGCGCCTATAAATATCACATGACCAGCGATTATCTCAGAACTGCCTTTATGGGATGACTGTAAAAATGGTGTTAATAGGGCAAAAAACCTGTCATGATGGTAAAGATATAATAGTATGATGCTTTGTAAGTCCTTGCTTGGATCACTGGAGCAAATATATGTGCTGTAAGTGTTTACAAGATCATGAAAATGAATTAAAGGGGACCTGTTATGACCCTTTTTATTAGATGTCAAATAAGTCTCTGATGTATGGGAAGTTTCAGCTCAAAATGCCACACAAATAATGTTTTATAACTCTTTGAAGCTCCTCCTTTTAGGCATTAATCAAAATTGTGCTATTTTGGTGACTGTCGCTTTAAATTCAAATGAGATTGTGCTCTTTTCAAAAGAGGGTGGAGCTACAAATGCCTGTGTGTCAGCATAGTGGCAGATTCAAAACGGCTGCTTCTCACTCAGGGCTGACTATGCTAGTGACAAAGAGCTTCTCACTAGTGGGCGGGGCTTTCCCCCTTTGATGACACGTACAAAGGGAGAATGTCAATCAAAGTGTTTCTGCAGACTGTTTTTATCAAGTGTGATTATAAAAGTTTGAATTAATTAATTTTGACCATTAGAGGTTGGCTATATTCACACACCGTTGCCACACAGCTGTGTTTAAACCCCTTTTAAAAGTGATTTTTGCATAATAGGTCGCCTTTAATGTGTTTTTAGAGTAGGAAGTAAGTGAAAGTGAGGTGATCTGCTTAAATAAGCTATCATTAAACTTACTGTTCAACATTTGAGTTTGTAATTACTATGTTTTCTTTGTAGCAGTATAATTCGTTTTGATCTCTTGTGTTCCAGAAATATTTGATTAAATTTGATGTAATGTTTAATGCAATACAGGCCTACCTCCTATTGAAAGGCTTTCCAGGTCACAAATGTGTAGTCATATTAGGTTAAAATAAATATTTAGCATTTCAATTAAATAAGGTCTACTAAAATATGATTCACGGCATGGTGGCGCAGTGGTTAGCGCTGTCGCCTCACAGCAAGAAGGTCGCTGGTTCGAGCCGCGGCTGGGTCAGTTGGCATTTCTGTGTGGAATTTGCGTGTTCTCCCCGTGTTCGTGTGGGTTTCCTCCGGGTGCTTCGATTTCCCCCACAAGTCCAAAGACATGCGCTATAGTTGAATTGGGTAAGCTAAATTGTCTATAGTGTATGTGTGTATGTCCTGGTCCTCCAGGTTGGGGTTTGAGCGTTGGGCTAACGCGTAAAAATTAGATGTTACGAAACACCAACATGATGGGGCTAAATATCAACTTCGATAAAAACGACCCTGGGAGTAAGTAAAATGTGATTCAGCTTTTTTTTTCGCTTCATATGACGATGTAACATCCATATCGTCTGGACAGTAGAAAATATCATGAGGTGAGTTTTACTGGAGCTAATATCGCCTTAAAGGTGCCATATACTGCATTGATTCAATAAGTTCAATTGATCTCAGTATGTATGTGCGTTAGGTAAGTAAAAAAAAATCTCAGTAAACGGTTTTATACTGTATGCTTATTTATTGCTCCATTAAATACCCCTAGAACCAGAAGGTCCATTTTGACCGTATTTGGAAGGGTCATAAATATTAATGAGCTCAGCTCTCAGTGCTGTCTCTCTCTTTCTCTCCCACACACACACACACACGCACGCACGCACGCACGCACGCACACACGCACACACACACACATACAGCATGATGTAATCTGAAATAAACGCATTCAAAATGTTTTAACAAATGGAGTAGATGCCTTGTTAAATCTTTTTTTTTTTTTTACTTAAGTGGTGGAGGTTATCTAATTATCTAAGTGGTATGAGCTATCTAATGTAAACCACCAGAGAAACCTATTACGTGTTGAGGATAAAATTATAAGTAAACTCAACAAAAGAGCCCGACAGAGATGTACTGTGTTGTATTTTGAAGTTTTAATGTAAATTTAAACACAGCCAGGAATATCGAATCTGCATAAACAGATGACGTTTAATAAAGTGTATTGCTATTCTTTCACTTAAGAGAAATCGCAGATAGAGTGATGAGTGATAAGACACTGCGTTAAACACAATACTCAGCAGTCTACATGTGTTTGTTACCTTAAATTACAGACATATGTCATATTTCACAATAAACATGATAAATTAACATACCTTATGCCTCTTCGGGGGTGGAGCTGAATAAATGTATTATCTGCATATCCCACATTTTGCGTTCTGACGAGCTCTAAGGTAATGGCTGGTTGAGTCGTTGCTTAGTAACGCATAGTAAACAAACTGCTGCAGCTAGATTTGACTTTGCGGCACCTCCCGTTTTCAAAATAAGAGTCCTGCATACAGAGTATGTTTAATATAACTTTGATATACTTAAAAATAAGGAAGAAAAATGATCATTGTTGTAATCTCAAATATTAATTAGTGCATATTAATGATCTCTTTTAGTCTGTGTTTGACTGCTGTGCAGATGATGTAGAACATGACCCAAAGTACATGCAAATATTGAAGGCATGGCTCGTGAGCCACGCAACAGTCTGCTTTGTGTTCTGATTGGCCTGCTTTTCACCAAGGTTTTACACTCGTGGAATTTATTTAATGAGAACGAGGAAATAATGGTGTCTGATGCTCATGATATGCTTATTTCCATGCACTAAACTCTTATCATTTGACTATATGCCTAGGTATACCCAGATTCTCTTTTTAGGGCACCTTTAAAGTTTGGTAATTCCTAAAAAAACTGGACATCCTTATTGTGTTTTTATTTTGAATTTCTCTCATTACTGTGGGTTCAGTTTTTGAAGGTTTAATGTCCTCTTTCTGCTGTATTTCAGGGGCATATCAGGAAAAAACTGCGGCTCGATTGTCCTGTCAGCTGAAGAACTGGGCAACTGCAGGGTGAGTCTCCGTCTTAGAGAGTCTTTACACTTGTACACAGTGTTGTATTCATTCAAGGACGCGCTGAAAATGCATTTTTAAGCAGATTGCCTGCAATTTACCCGGTGACCTTCAATTAAAAACACTCGGTCTCATTAAAGCTCAGAGCGCCACTGTGCACATTGAAAACAAGATCCTAGTTTATGAATTCATCCATGCAAGACCAAAAAAAAACCAGCGACTTTTAACTGCAGGGGCCTTTGAAATAGAAAAATATGATTTTATTTGAAAAGGTCATGGAGGATTGTGAGCATTTTGTCAACATGCAGCAAGATAAACTGTGAGGGAATGAAACCAATCGATGATTTTTTTTTTGCGCAAGTGGCCGTCGGGTTAGATGAAGGAGATGTGTTGAGTTAAATGAAGTCCGCAACATCAGAACCGACGTCTAATAAAGAGAGAGACCTTATTAAGACAGAGGCTGGAGATTTTCAGCATCGCCCTCATTTACAAAGGTCAGTTTAGTCATAATATTAAAAGTCAAGAATACCTGTTAGTATGCACTACAGGACTCCAGCTCTGAATGGCATTATAAAGTGCATTAATACAAATAGTCAGTGGTGGAAAGAGTAAATCACACTCAAGTAAACGTACACAGTCGAGTAAAATGTAATGCAAGTAGAGTAAAATTGTCTGTTTTAAATACTACTCAAAATATGAGTTTAAGGTATAGCGCTCCTAAAAGTACACAAGAGTAGTGGGTATTATCAAAGTCCCTTTAAGGCAAGTCATTTCACTCGGCGGCCATCTTTGAAACGTCTCTCGGGCATTCTGTTTAAATGGGGAAACATCAAATTCTCCAAAATTGCTTGCCAAGCCTACGATTCAATTTCATTTCACCAATTTCATAGGAATCACCGATAAAATTAAACAACATCTGTCTCTTTAGTTTCATTTCTAAATGTTTGAATCACACAAAATCTGCAGAAACTCACGTCTGGTCTGAGCCCCTCCCCCAGAGAATCGCCAGTCTATAGCAATCGATGATTGGCTCCTGCACTAGAGGGCGGGGCCTCATTCACCATATTGACCTTTACACTTTTCCCCATTCAGTACTATAAGAGTCACATGTCTTGTGTATTCTAGAGTCTTTGGTATTATGCTGTTAAAATGATTCCTCTTTATTCTCTGCATATTTTAAATGTAGCTGACATCAGTATTATTTTGTTTTATGGGTGTTTCTAAGTTAAATTAGTTGCTATTCATGCACTATAAATTAAAAACGTGAGATTAATGTAATGTGAGAACTCTTTACGTTAATATATGCACCTATAATAAACTGAAAGGAAGCATGTTGACGCAGGTACATGTGGAGCAAAATTTGTTTAACCTAAGGGCTCCAATTTTGTCCTTTTTACAATATAAGTGTTTTGTGTCTCCAGAATGTGTCTGTGACGTTTCAGGCCAAATACCCATCAGATCATTTATTATACCCAGTTGAAAATGGAATTTGTTTTTGTTTTGATCAGAGGGAATTGTAGCAGTTTTTGTAGCAGTCTTTAAATGCAAATGAGCTGGTTCTGCACACCCACTAAAAGCAGGTTCTCCCTGCCCACTCTTATGACATTTTGCTTCAGACAAAGATAATCAGGGTCAAATGTCAGGATAAACACAGCAAAATGACAGAAAGCAACTCAGCCATGATGAAACAGAGACCCACAGTCACAAATACCAGAGTATAATCACAGTTAGGGGCGTAGTAAGTAGAAGGAAAAGGGTGACAGAGTGCATAGGGCCCTGGCAATGTAAGGGCCCAGCGATGGGTGGGGGGGGGTGGATGGGTATTAGTGTGTTCCACTCAACCCCCTCTCCGCTCTTCACTACGGTGATCACTAACGTCCCCAGTTCACCCCCCCCCCCCTTACCCTACCACCCCTCTCTTCTCTTACAAGATCGCTTACGTACACCACCTCCCCCCCCTTTTCTTCACTGAGGATATCACGAACATCACCTCCCACAACTCCCTCAACCCCCCCTTTCCCTATAAGATCACTAACATTACAACGTTCACACTAGAGATGCGCGGATCAGCTGAAATGTCACCCGAATCCTCGGCTTCATACTAATCATTCACCCGCCACCTGCCCGCACATATAATTTTATGTGATATATATATCTGCACCCGATCGTCACTTTAATAATTCTAATTCTTTGTTTTAAGCATGATGATAGGTGAGCGTGGATCGTTCGTTATTAACAGCAGATTCAGTGAGCTAATCTGTGCATCCCTTTCCAGAGACAACATGTAAGGGGCGTACTGTATATCAAGGCAGCACAGGTCCACACATGCATCCACGTAACTTCCAGTGGTATGTTTTGCTGAACTTAAGAACTTAAAGTGCTTGTCTGACTTTGACTTGACCGGTCTTTCGATTTAGCACACACATGATGTTTCATATTTGAGGTACCGGTCTTGTGGCTTTCATATAAAGCGCTTTACAGCCGTTGCATAGCCTAGAACATACCCAGCACTTGATTCAACCTCGTTAACCTTTGCTAAAACGCTCCCACACGGCACTTTTCTTTCCTTCCTTTTGTTTTATTTTTAATTCTCTCTTTTTAAGTTTCTCTCGGATGGGTTTCGCCTCCATTTCTGCTTTAACAAATGTGTTTAAAAAATACAATGCAAAAATCATTAATAATTAAACTCATCCACCTGCGACCCACCCGCAATTAATCATAATGTATTTTTTATTACCTGACCCGCGGATTATCCGCAGCGCCCGCGGATATAACCGCCATCCGCGCATCACTAGTTCACACACACATACACAAATTTTAACATGTGCTACTCACGTGCTACTCGCAGCAAATGTCACAGGATGCCCACCAAATGGGTAAATAGGATTTGGATCCTATTTTAATGTGAGGAAATAAAAAAAAAAGACTTGTTGTGTTTATAGCACTTCAGTATGACACACTATACCTACACAATTCTGTCCAAACACCTTACAGAAGTTCATTTTGAGCCCTTTACTGCTTAGGTCATGCATTTTGAACACGCCAAGTTCATGCAGTACTGATATACAGTAATACATGCAATTTGTGTGTTTGAAACGTAACATTCTGTAGTGCAGTTAGTTACTGTTTAAGGCCATTTTGTAATCATAAGGTAGGCATCCTTCATCTTTATCAGTGTTTGCATTAATAAAGCATCGTGTCTTAAGGTCGGCGTGTCTGATGTGATTTTTTTTCTTCGTGCGATTTGATTGGATATAGTAGTGACTGCAAATTGAAGGAAAATTGGGCAGTAAAAGTACTGATACAGCACTAAAAATGTACTCAAGTAAAAGTACACATTTTTACAACTACTTCGTTAAGTATAGTTCCTAATAAAAACTACTTAATTACAGTCATTTGAGAATTTGTACACAATTAAAAGTAAAATCTGTCATATTGAACCTCATGGAGGTGTTGCTCACATTTTGGGTTTATTGTCCAAAAATACATATGGAATTAGCAAGATGCACGTTGAAGGGATAGTTCACCCAAAAATTCATCCTTGAGCCATCCAAGATGTAAATGAACAGTAAAGAAGATGTTTAGCTGAAACCGTTGTCCTCTTGTATTAATATAACGGACGTCTGCTTGGTGAGATAAAAAAAAAAAAAAAAAAACATGCATGCAAATCATAAATGCTACCTGCGGGTGCTGATGATGCACTGAGGTCTTATGAGGCGAAACGATCTCTCGGTGCAACACACTGAATGCATCATTATGTGATGAAATGCTTCTCGTGCATACTTCAGTGTACATGTTTTGAGCCGTTTGCCCAGGCTGTGAATAACCAGTAATGAAGCTGAAAATAATGTTCAGTGCGATGCACCGAGCCATCATTTTGCTTCATAAGACCTCAGGAGATGTAGGTAGTAATTAGTATTTGCGTGGAATCTCCACATGATGGGAAGCATGCAAATTCCATAGATTATCTTTACATACATCTGCAAGAAAAAGTAAGTGAACTCTTTGGGATTACTCGGATTTTTGCATGAATTGGACAGAATTGGGTTCTGATCTTCATCTAAGTCACAACAATAGAAAAATAGAGTCTGCGTGAACTAATACCACACAAATATTGTTTTATGTTGTTTAATGGATACATTATACATACAGTTAAAGGCAAGATTATTACTGTGCGTTCACACCGAAAGCGGCGAGAGCGTCAAAGTAGCCGGAAGTCATTCATTGTCAATGGGAGCCGGTGGCGATAAGTGGCGCGGAGCAGCACGTCTTCGCTGGTGTGGGCGTTGAGGAGAGTTGAAATCGAGTCAACTTTATGGTAATGAGCTATGACGCAGTTCGGTGACAAGCAATCGGAAGCCCACCGCTTGAGAGGAGTCCAGAGAACACAGTCCTGTGGACTTTTGTTCTTTGTTCCCAAGGGTTTGATTATTGCGGTCGCCGGATTTCCAATTATTTACAATGTTTTCTTACAGGGACATACATTAAAAAAGTTACTGCCGAGTTACTGATGTGCATTAATGTTATATATTTTTTCTTTAAATCTCATGCGACAATACAAAACAGTATTGCTGCTTTAGAATATTTCAAACATATGGACACATACTGGATAAGTGGAGCAAAGCCACACCACATGCAACTTGATCTTCCATTGTTAAATGAATTTGATAAAAAGTGTGCAACATTTTCACGCTAGAAAGCATGTTTTATGCGAGAATGTAACTCATATGCGGCAACGGCTCCTTTAAATATGAGATCAGTGTAGCGAATTTTGACGCTCTCGCCACCGGAGCTGAAGGCAGACAGCGTTGTCGCCAGGGCAGCCAGAGCGACCTTTGACGCTCTCGCCGCCTTCGGTGTGAACGCACAGTTAGCCCTCCTCTGACATTCATTCATTCCTTCATTTTCCTTCAGCTTAGTCCCTTATTTATCCAGGGTCACAACAGCGGAATGAACCGCCAACTATTCCAGCATATGTTTTACGCAGCGGATGCCCTTCCAGCCACAACCCAGTACTGGGAAACACCCATACACTCACACACACTCATACACTACGGCCGATTTAGTTCATCCAATTCACTTATAGCGCATTTGTTTGGACTGTGGGGGATAATATAATTTTAAGGACAGTATTATTATTAGCTCCCTTAGATAGTTTACTCAAAAATGACAACTACTTTCTCTTGTCGAACACAAATGAAGATATTTTGAAGAAAGCCAAAAACCTGTAACCATTGACATCCATAGTATTTGCGTTTCCTACTATGGAAGTCACTGGTTACAGGCCTTGTTTTTCTTGTCATCTTCTGTATTCAACAGAAGAAATAAACTCATAAAGGTTTGAAATAAGTAAAGCATTAGTAACTCGATGACAGAATTTTCATTTTTGGGTGTACTCTCCCTTTAAGAATCTTTTTTTGTTGTTGTTGTTGGGTTTTTTTTCAAACAGTTGTCCAATGACTTGCCTTGTTAACCTAATTTTCCTAGTTAACTGTTTTGATCCACTTTAAAATGACTTCCACTTCACTTGACTACTATATACAAACTATGATCAAAATTCATTCATCACATGCATTCTTTAATGAAAATAGCAATAAACTCCTTTGACTTTAAATATCTTGGACTAAACAGCTAACCAATCTCAGTCAAACCCTCTGAAATACTGATTCTGTCTTCAAAATGATTTGCTGAAATGACTCCTAGGGCTCCTAGTTGATAAGTATTATAGTATTATACTAGTTTAATACTAGTATTCCTAGTATTATGCAGTAACACTACAGTATAAGTATAAACTTCCATTTATATGGTAACACTTTACTTGAAGGGGTGTTCATAAGACTGTCATGAAACCTTTATAATTATGACATGTCATGAATGTGAATGAGATTGTTTGCATGCTTATGACAACAGTTATTAAGTGTCATTTGCTCAGTTATGTCATTTTAAATGCAAAGATGACATTATTATGACAACTTGACATACTGTAAACAAATATATAATCTTCGTCATGACAACTTGACATTACCAAGACAACATAACTTGTCATAAATCTGTCATAAATATGTTATAGCTGTCATGAATATTTTTCTGATCACATTTTCAGTGGAACAAACTGTGTTTGTCATTAAAATGTCTCATTGAACTCTGTCATTACTCTGTCAAATAATTTTAAACGTGTTATTAATATTTAAAGACATTTTAATGACAAATTCAGCTTGTACCACTGTAGTTGAGATCAAAAAATAATATTAATGAAGCTGTTATAAAATACATCGGCGGACTTGTGAAGTGGAGCGGAGTTGACTGCGACGACGGGGTTTGAGTCCGGCGAAGAACGGTTCCTGAAAGCAGGTAAGACAAAAACAAAAGTAAATAACAAGGTGAGAATGTGGTAAAATCTGAAAACATGGTAAAAATCAGGCCTCTGGTGGATTTACGTGAAAACAGCAGGCGCAAATGGCACTCACGAGAGAAATTTGAGATCTGAAAAAGCGTACACAGCGGTCTCTGGTGGATTCGCAAAAACAAAAACTGCAATAAACTTACCTCCTGGGACGTATTTGGCGCTCTCCAGAAATGTATACAGGGTTACATTTTCAGAATGAGCCTGGGTTGTGTTTATGACAAGTTTTGTTGTAATGTCAAGCTGTCTCGACAAAGACAAAATCAGGTTGTGATGTATTTATGTCAAGTTGTCATATATTAAACAATGTCATCTTTGCATTTTTAAATATCATAACTGAGTGAATGACACTTAATGAGTTGTTATAAGCATGCAGAAAATCTCATTCACGTTCATGATTATAAAGGTATAATGACAGTCTTATGAACACCCCTTCAAGTAAAGTGTTACCATTTATATTACTAATCATTTACAGTACACTTGTTTTCCCTGGAGTTGACAATATTGAACGCATGGAATGTAAACAGTGCTTATACAGTCAATCATTTCTGCAATATTCTGTAGATTTGGATTAAAGCGCAGCTACTGTGAAGGGTTTGTGATGCTCCAGTGTGCTGTGCTCTTGTTAGCGCTGTGACTGGACATATGAAACACCTTCATTACAATTTCAAAAGGATTTTCTACAGCTTCTCTGTTCTCTGGATCAATGGCAGACTTCATTTGTTCTTCTTTTTGCTCCGCTGGCCATATTTAACCCACCTAGAGCTTTAATCTGAGCATGTGTGAATGCGAAGCGGCCCAGATCCCTTTAGCTCGCATGCTAACAACAAAGGGTTTTCCCCTTCCTCATTACATTGTGTGGAAGAATAATAATAGAGCTTTTAATTTGTACACAGCATTTGAGAAGAGGAAAAAGCCAATAGATAGAGCTCATAAAAACGCATCTTTGCCTTGTGGAGTAAAATCTCTGTGCTATTAAACAAATGGGTCAATATTAAGAAAAAAAAAATCCTGTTCTAATATTATCTGCAGAAAAAGCTACGCTAGGCTAGGTTGAAATGTCTACTGTTTGAAACGTACTGTATTTCTTTATATGTTATTCTACAGTAAGTTGCATTTCTGTGAATAAAAAGATACTTCTTAATCATGTAAAAATGAAGTCAAAAGTTATTTATTTTAGAGGGATCTGTCATTCAGATATCAACTATTCAGTTTTGACGAGTATGTATTCCAGTTTATTATTGTTATGTACATTTAGTTATTATTTAGGTTATTTATCATTAGTACCTATTTTTGGAGGATGGTAACTATTAAATACAATCAGTTTTGGGTGTAATTACAGTAATTACAAAGTAACTCATTCATTCAGTCATTCATTTTCCTTCGCTTAGTCCCTTTATTCATCAGGGGTTGCCACAGCGGAATGAACCGCCAACTATTCCGGCATATGTTTTACGCAGCGGATGCCCTTCCAGCTGCAACCCAGTACTGGGAAACATCCATACACACTCATTCACACACACACACATACACTACGGCCAATTTAGTTTATTCAATTCACCTATAGCGCATGTGTTTGGACTGTGGGGGACACCGGAGCACCCGGAGGAAACCCATGCCAACATGGGGAGAACATGCAAACTCCACACAGAAATGCCAACTGGCCTAGCCGGGACTTGAACCAGTGACCTTCTTGCTGTAAGGTGACAGTGCTAACCACTGAGCCACCGTGTCGCCCTGGAAAGTAACTAGTTACTTAAATTTTATTACTTATACTGAGAAAAAGTACAGTAAGGGATTACTTTTTATTTTGGGGTAATTTACTTAATTTAATTTAGTGTATGTGGCTTAAATACTGTAAATAAATCCAATAGTTTTGTATAAATCAATTCAGAGAAGCAGAGTGGTTGTGTTTTATGTTATACAAAAATGCATAATTATTATGCAAAATATATTTGGTTGGATTTATCAAGACAATTGTTGGAGAAAATGCTATACATTCAGAAAACCCGAGTAATTGTATATATTTTTTGTAAGAAATTAATGGCAATGTATGAAAAACAGTGTCATTATGTTATTATAGCATCATTATGATATATTCAATGTTTCAGCTTTTAATGGTAAAAATGTATTAATTTATTTAATATAATCACACTTGATAAAAACAGTCTGCAGAAACACTTTGATTGACATTCTCCCTTTGTACGTGTCATCAGAGGGGGAAAGCCCCGCCCACTAGTGACCATCTTTCCCTCATTAGCATAGAACTTTAGTCTTGTTTTTGAATCTGCCACTATGCTGACACACAGGCATTTGTAGCTCCGCCCTCTTTTGAAAAGAGCACAATCTCATTTAAATTTAAAGCGACAGTCACCAAAACGACACAATTAGGATCAAAGCCTATAAGGGCTGTTTATAGTCAGAGGTATAAAACATTATTTGTGTGGTATTTTGAGCTGAAACTTCACATACACACTCCAGAGACATCAGAGACTTATTTTACATCTTGTAAAAAGGGGCATAACATGTTAATAAAGTTTAAATTTAAACAGATTTAAAGTTTAATTCCATGTGTTGAGGTTTATAGGGATTTTACGCAGTACTGAGTATAGAAATTAAACTACTTCTTGAGTTTTTTTTACTTTTCAGACAAAACACAATTTTAGTAATGTAATTAGAAATTGATTCCTTTTTTTGTAGTAACTTACCCAACACTGAATACAATGCATACTAGTAATTAATCTTAGATGCTACTAAGTATACTTCTTATTTAATACATCCATGTAATGTACTTATTTGCTAGATAGTAGTAAACTAAACAGTGTGTCCACGTTCAAGGCCCGTGTCTGTCTGTCAGCAGTATCACGCTGTATTATCTGTGATGAAAAGAGAAAAGAAATTGGACACAGACATTATTGATAATATTGATCTTCTTCTAACACCCTCAGGCGTATCGGCACTGTCTTTGTCTCTGTGGAGAGTTCAGCATATAAAAGCAGCAAAGCTCCAAAATGATTGACAATATTAACAGATAACCTCTGCTTCACATTGACCCCTGAAAAACCGCCTGCTGAGAGTTGATAGCTGACTTACATCACACGCGTACATCATTAGCTTATGAATTATTCTCGCTTTCACACCAAATTGACTTCTTCTTTCAGATCTAAATTTGATTACATCGCTTCTCAAGAGCAGATTGTACCTCAGTTTTTTTATTTCCAGCCAGGAAAATCTGTCTTTTGGAGATGATGTTGAAAAGTGGTCAGTGATTTAGATGATAAAACCTTGGGATATTTCACAATCTTGGTCACGTTTTATAAGACACTACATCTATAAATTGGCCTCAGTGTGTCTAGACCAACTAATCAGATTTCACACTGCCAGCATTGTTTTTAAAAAATTGGTTCCACAAAACAAAACGTCCTTTGAATCCAAACTATTTTTGGGGATCCAGAAACAGAAAAACATTATGTAACTTCATTTTTAAGAGCAGAGTAAGGGGCCGCTCAAATATCACATCCAAAAGCATCTCATTTTCAACGCGCTTTGCGCACGCTCTTTTTTTTTTTGTCATGTGACATTGCTAGGCAACCATCAACCATTTTCTCAGAGGATGACAAGCTGACAAAACATTGCTGCAGCTCTGATACAAGTTCTACTTATGGAGAAAATTAAAAGCACTGCAGTGTTTGGGTGTTCTGTGTTTGTCTGAGGTAATTAGTCTACCAAAATGTGTATAGTCAAAAGTATGAAGCTGGTCGGTCAGTTTTTGTCACGTGACTCTCAGTACGTTCGCGGCATTCTGAAAAGCTGAGATGTTTTCAACTAGGTGTGCCACAAAGACACAATATGTGAACAGCCCCTGAGAAACCTGAAAACAAAAAATATATAAATATAAAATATATATGTATAAATGACTATATTTAGCCAGTTTCATTTCGTTTGGTGATATCTTATGACTGAATAATATACAGGTTAGTGTATGATCCATCAGCTCAATTCAGCCATTTTTGTTTCTGACAGCTTTGTGCATAATTAAAGAATTAAAAAATCTGAAAATATCCATGACGTTTTCCGTATTTTGTGATTCATGATTTTATGTATTGTTTATTTATGCTTTTGAATGGCATTTTTGGACATTTTATTAGCATTTTTAATAGTTTAAAGTGATATATTGTCTGGGTTTGTGTTGTATATTACACTACAAAAACCTTGTAATAAACTGCCAGTGCATTTTCTGTTATTTTACATGCTTATTTCTCTATATATTATTTCTTATACATTATATCATCTCAAAATACTAAAATGTGAATAAATGTCATGTTGTTAAACTGTAGAGTTGAATTTTCAACATCAAATGTCAACAGAGCAGAGACCAACATCCCATAAATCAGGGGTGTTCAAACTCGGTCCTGGAGGGCCGGTGTCCTGCAGATTTTAGCTCCAACTTGCCTCAACACACCTGCAAGGATGTATCTAGAAAGCCTAGTAAGAGCTTGATTAGCTAGCCCAGGTTTCTGATTGGGGTTGGAACTAAACTTTGCAGGACACCGGCCCTCCAGGACTGAGTTTGGGAACCCCTGCCATAAATAAATGGAAAACACTTCAGAAGCTGTTTATTAATGGATATTTTTTACAGTGTAAGTAACATATTTTAGATTTGCAAAAATGTAGACAGTGCCCTCATCTGAAACGTAAAAAAACCCAAAATGTTTAGAAAATCGAATGTAAAGTTGTTCAATTGAATTTCTTTGCAATTTATTCAACTAATTGAACATACACTAGGAAATGTACAAAATGTCTTCATGGAACATGAGCTTGCCTTTCTAATGATTTTTGGGACAAAAGAAAAATCAACAACTTTAACCCCTACAATGCATTTTTGGCTATTTCCAAAAATATACCCCTGCAACATAAGACTGGTTTTGTAGTCCTTGGTAACATTTCACAAAACATGTAGGCTGAGGCATGTATTTCCACTGAGTCTGAGTTGATATATTCAGTGGTTAAAATAATGAATATGTGTATCGTTACATCCCCAGTCACCTGCATCACTGAGTAAAAACTTCTGTCTGAAGTGATCACAGTATGTTTTAGCTGCTATAAGCTGGCAGAGGCAGAATGTCAGGCTTCTTTCCCCTTTCACAGCCTCATATCCAAGAATGCAGAACATATCTATGAGGCTTTGGGGCATTGCTGAGACCGAATGGCATTATTCTGCATCTGCAGCGGTGTGTTGAGTTGTGTGGGTGGAGATTGCATTCGAATTCATGTGCATCCTGAACTTTCCACCCCTCTCGTAAAGTGCCCTATTTAGGGCGTCTTGGCTTCAGGCAGATATTCATACCGCCTCATTTTCAGCGGGTGTCACTGATGATTTTTGCTGAGAGCCCTAAAGCTGCACTTAAAGTGTTATGTGGCTTTACAGCTGGCAGATTCCTGAAGGTTGTCATGTGAAAAGGCATCGTCCGCCACTGGGCTTTTTATGGGCGGGCGATGGAGGGAATGTGATAGTGCTAACACTATCTGGACTGCTCCAAACACCAGGTTTGAGGTGTTGTAATAAGGCAGAGTGACTCCGAGAAGAAAGAGCTTGGAGAATATGTTGATATAGCAGTCCAGGAATAAGCCTGCAGAGCAAATGCAGGTTTAATTGCTCTGGCTTGGGGTGTATGATAAGTGTAAAAGCGCACACATCCGCTGTAAACGTCTATTAGTGTGTCATCAGTATTCTGCAGGAGCTTGCAACTACAAAGTTTGTTTACTAAGAGCGATGTAGTGCTGTGAAGATAACAGGACTGGTTAATATCTGCTTCTGCAGTCCAGCGCAGCTATCGCTCACACAAGAGAATCTGCCAAACACGCTGTACAAGAGATTGCTTCTGATTGACTTTGTCATCCTCATGTTGACTTACTGTTAAGGCCATTGATAGTCTGAATCAGAGCTGTGTTGTGTAAGTGTAAATATCTACGTGCAAATAACTAGTCACTTTATTTTAAGGTACATTTCTTGCTATTAATAAACCATTAACGATGACTTTTAGCTGAATAAACTCCCAATTTGCTGCTTGTTAAGTTAGGGAGAAAGTACATTCAGGAGATTATCGCAGAATAAAGCCTGACAGGTTTATCAGCAGACTGTTGTATAAGACTGAAGGGCTTTATTCTTTGAAAAATAGCCATCCTGGATGTACTTTATCCCACTTATTACACGACTGCTTACCACAAAACATAAAAATTAGACACAAAGCATTGTTCTGAACTGGAATAGTTTATTAATTCTTAAATTAAACGCAAAGCTGACAGAAACTAAAACAGCTGATGGAGTCTACAATAACCTGAGCATTATTCAGTCACAAGATGGTGCCAAACAGTCAAAAACGCAAAGCTGACAGAAATGAAACTGGCTGAATGGAGCATACACTAGCCTACGTATTATGTAACCAATCAGAATCGAGTATTCCAGACACCCATGTATTAATTGCTATTAAGGTGGCAGTTTATTACAAGGTTTTTGTAGCATAATATACAACCCCATCCCAGACAATACATCACTTTAAACTATTAAAAATGTTAATAAAAGTCTTTTTTAAGAAACTTTTTTCAAGGCTTCCACAGTTGTTGGAAGATCAAGATCCCATAATGCAATTCAAAAGCATGACTAAATAGGGAAAAATAAAAACATGAATCACAAAATACGGAAAACTGCTGGATCTTTTTTTACAGTGTAGCACATATAACAACAATAATGACAATGCTGGTACTGTACATGATGATGAATAACAATCTATAATAAAGACTCCCAAAATGCAGGAAATACATTCATAATTTCTCAAAGGACGATTCCCAGAGGAAGTGAAAATTGATTTCAAGAGTGCTTAGTGAAGGCTGAGAATGAACCAAAAATTCAGACATGTTCATTTGAAAAGCGTCAATCATGGGAAACAGCACAGAGAGTCTGACCGCTGCTGTCAGACGGAGGGATTTAGTGAGTCATTTTAAATGGACAGGAAACGAAAGTACGACTCAATTAAGGATTCCTTTGTTTGCCTACAATGAAGACAAGTTGCTCTTGCTCTGTGGACAAGGACAGATGCTGGAGGCAGTGGTGAGGAGTCAGATGTGTTCAGTGTTTGGGTCGAAAAAAGAGATTAGCACACACACATATGTCCCTGGTGGGTTTCCTCCGGGCGCTCCGGTTTCTCCAACAGTCCAAACACATGCGCTGTAGGTGAATTGGATGAGTATGTAGTGTATAGTGTATGAGTGTGTGTGTGAATGAGTGTATGGGTGTTTCCCTGTACTGGGTTGCGGCTGGAAGGGCATCCGTTGTATAAAACATGTGCCGGAATAGTTGGCGGTTCATTCCACTGTGGTGAGCCCTGATAAATAAGGTACTAAGCCGAAGGAAAATGAATGAATGAATGAATGAATGAGTGAATGAATGAATGAATGAATGAATGAGTGAATGAATGAATGAATGAATTAATTAATTAATTAATTAATTAATTAATGAATGAGTGAATGAATGAATGAATGAGTTAATGAATGAATGAATGAGTGAATGAATGAATGAATGAATGAATGAATGAATGAATGAATGAATGAGTGAATGAATGAGCTAATGAATGAATGAGTGAATGAATGAATGAATGAGTGAATGAATGAATGAATTAATTAATTAATTAATTAATTAATGAGTGAATGAGTGAATGAATGAATGAATGAGTTAATGAATGAATGAATGAGTTAATGAATGAATGAATGAATGAGTTAATGAATGAATGAATGAATGAGTGAATGAATGAATGAATGAATGAGTGAGTGAGTGAGTGAGTGAGTGAGTGAGTGAGTGAGTGAGTGA
>CAIGQV010019164.1:3252634-3262869 GCA_903798115.1 Danio jaintianensis
GCGCCAAACAGTCAAAAAACACAAAGCTGACAGAAACAAACAGCTGACGGAGTATACACTAACCTGCGCATTATTCAGTCACAAGATGGCCCCAAACAGTCAAAATGCAAAGCTGACAGAAACAAAACCGGTTGAGTAAAGCTGAAAGAGCATACACTAACCTAAGATGGCGCCAAACAGTCAACAACAGAAGCATAAAAGACAAGCAGATACATATGAATGTGGATGTCAGTATATGGATGTAAATGTATTCACTGATGGTCAAGGTGATTCGAAGTTCTCGGATAAGCCTGTGTTATTTAGGCGTTGTTATCTTGGAATAATACATCTTGGAATGTCGCAACTAACCAATCAAAAACGAGTATTCCAGAAAGCTGTGAAATAAAAATGAATAACATATCCATGCAAACACTAAGGCTGTTAGAGTTTGTGTGGCTGCTCTGAGTATCTTCAGTACTGTTCGCTTTGCTCACACATTTGAGAGATGGAGGGTCACCACCCTGTCAGCTCCAGTCCGCTCGCAGGACCAGAACTGTGTGTATGTCAGAAGATTACGCTGTTGTCTAGCAGTTCTCCAGGGTTAATCTTTCATGACAGGGCATCACACTGCAATACACTACTGAAATGTGCCGCACGCCAAGCAAAATCAAGAACCGAAGCCTTCAAGGTGCCTGCATTCAAAGAAAAAAGACCACATTTCCTCAAAAACTGGTCAGAAGTTTGGGGCTAGACTTTCTGTTTCACACAAAGCAATGATCCCTTTTCACATTTCCGGGTTTCTCAGTCGTCATAGTTGGGTAACTTTTTAATATTTTAGAATATTTTTTACTATCCTATTTGCTGAAGTAATAAAAGAAAAACTCCACGATTGTGTTATCAAGACTTTCAGAAAAAGGAAAAAAAAAATAGTGTGAGACTGATAACGGCAGCCAGAAGAGAGAACAACATCAAATTTACATACACTCTGCATTACAAACGCCTCGGACAATCGGTAATTCGCTTTTTGTAATTTGATGCAAAGATGATATAATAGATACGTAGATACATATAAATGTTCATACGAATTTTGTCTTGTTTCTAGTCCAAATATCTCAAAAGTCTTAAATCGAGAAGCATTTTCTAGACGAGAAAAGTACTGTATCGTTTTCAGAAATAATAAGTCAAATTAAAGTGTGTTTTTCCTTAAAACAAGCAAAATGATCTGCCAATGGGGTAAGCAAAATAATCTTGTTTTCGGTTTGAAATAAGATTAAGTAGTCTGTTTGAGTTAACTCTGTTTTATTGATGCATATTAGTCAGAGCGTGTCAAATGTAAAGAATCAGTAAGACATTGATTGTTCCGATCTATGATCAGAAAACAAAATTCATTCATTCATTCATTTTCCTTCAGCTTAGTCCCTTTATTCATCAGGGGTCGCCACAGCGGAATGAACTGCCAACTTATCCAGCATATGTTTTACGCAGTGGATGCCCTTCCAGCTGCAACCCAATACTGGGAAACCCCCATACACTTATTCACACGCATAAACTACGGCCAATTTAGTTCATCAATTCCCCTATAGCGCATGTGTTTGGACTGTGGGGGAAACCGGAGCACCCAGAGGAAACCCACGCCAACACGGGGAGAACATGCAAACTCCACACAGAAATGCAACTGATCCAACCGGGACTCGAACCAGTGACCTTCTTGCTGTGAGGCCACAGTTCTAACCACTGAGCCACCGTGCCACCCGAAAACAAACCATTATTTTAGAAAATGCTTCTTGAGTTAAGTTTTTACATATTTAGACTAGAAACAAGACAAAAATGCTAAGTAAGAAAAGCAGTATATAAGAGTTTCTCGGGCAGCACGGCGGCGCTGTGGGTAGCACAATCGCCTCACAGCAAGAAGGTCGCTGGTTCGAGCCCCGGCTGGGTCAGTTGGCATTTCTGTGTGGAGTTTGCATGTTCTCCCCATGTTGGCGTGGGTTTCCTCCGGGTGCTCCAGTTTCCCCCACAGTATAAACACATGCGCTATAGGTGAATTGAATAAGCTAAATTGGCTGTAGTGTATGTGTGAATGCAAGAGTGTATGGGTGTTTCCCGGTGTTGGGTTGCGGCTGGAAGGGCATCTGCTGCACAAAACAAATGCTGGATAAGTTGGCGGTTCATTCCGCTGTGGCGACCCCTGATTAATAAAGGGACTAAGCCGAAAACAAAATGAATGAATAAAAGAGTTTCTCTGTATCCGTCCTCCTGCTCTGGCTCATCATTCTGGCACTACATCTATCAAACAGCCATATCTCTGACAGGCCATACAGCTCATGAAAGAGCACTAACAGCGGGGAAATAAACCAGGACAGTGAATATATATATATATATATATATATATATGGATCATAAATTGCATGATGTTGCAGTGCCACCGCAGGCGGTTGTCGAGTTTGACCTGGGAGAACTTTCCAAAGCGGACGCCATCAATGCATCACCCATTCCACATACAGTTGCAGTCAAAATTATTCGCCCTTTTTTTTTTTACTAATATTTCCCAAATGATGTTTAACAGATTCAGGAATTTTTCACAGTATTTTCTATAATATTTTTTCTTCTGGAGAAAGTCTTATTTGTTTTATTTCGGCTAGAATAAAAGCAGTTTTTAATTTTTTTTAAAGCCATTTTAAGGTCAATATTATTAGTCCCCTTAAGCTATAATTGTTTTAGATTGTCAGAGCAAACCACTGTTATACGATGACTTGCCTAATTACCCTAACTTTAACCTAATTAACCTAGTTAAGTCTTTAAATGTCACTTTAAGCTGAATACTAGTATCTTGAAAAATATCTAGTGAAATATTATGTACAAAGATAAAAGAAATCACTTATTATAAATCGGTTATTAAAACTATTATGTCTAGAA
Source organism: Danio jaintianensis (assembly GCA_903798115.1). Taxonomy (NCBI): domain Eukaryota; kingdom Metazoa; phylum Chordata; class Actinopteri; order Cypriniformes; family Danionidae; genus Danio; species Danio jaintianensis. Next base: position 3,255,530 of record CAIGQV010019164.1, read on the forward strand.
ATGTGTTGAAAAAATCTTCTTTCCATTAAACAGAAATTGGAGAAAATACTTTATAGAGGGGGAATAATAATTCTGACTTCAACTGTATGTAGACATAACAAATTACAGCTCTGGAAGCCCATAAAAAAAATAAAAAAAGATGTCAGTGTGCATCTATTTTATTCCAAGCTTCAAAGAGTGCGACATCCCCCTCACGTCTCCATGGTTTATTCTGAGCTCGCTTAATTTGCGACGCTAATGAAATGAATCACACTCTCACGCTCTCCTTTAGACTAAGAATCAACCTCGGAGAAGATACATCCCTCATTTTATCAAGGAAAACTTTTGGGGGTTTAAGTTTTGCAGAATTTTCCACAGGAATCCACTGATGTTCAGCAAGCAAATGACGACTGTCAACTCAAAATATATCAATGTTTTACCAAGAGAGTTTTTGCATTAAACGCTTTGAGATGGCTTTCCAATTGTACACAACACAACATTTGTTTTTTTCAACCAATGCCCGAAGCTATGTTTTGCTTTTTGGTTTGAGGTCAGTGCATGGGAATTCAGAACAGCTCTGAAATGTACCTTCAGCCTTGAAAATCGTGGTTGTTTGGGCTCAGAGCGCAGTCTATTTTCTCCTCCTCTGTTGCGAGTCTTGATAGACAGCTGCCTAGGGAGGCGTCTTGGCGGCTGCGTTCTCTTACTGTCAGGAACATGACGCCCAGGTGACAGATGTTCAGAGAGGTGCTGACTCATTACTTTCAAGATAACGAACGTCAAAGAGCGCAGCCGCCCACTATTCTGCGGAGGGAGCCTGTTTTTGATCCTCAACTGCGGCAGACAACAACTAATGTTTTGCCTTCGCTTTGCCTTGCTGGTAAAATAGGCAGAACTTTTTTTCTTTTTTTTTGCCAACAAGTCGGATGAGAGTTTTGAGGCGGAAAAAGTTTTTTCAGATCCCTAGCTGATTGTTCACAGCAATATCTGTTTCCATCCAAAGATGCAAATAAGATGTTTGTGCAAAACTGGAATATTGCATTAGTGAATAAAGCACTTTTCCGGTCAAAGAGAACAACTGGATGATCAACTGGATGTCAGGATTTTGCCACTCTGGTCTTGTTAATTCTTGTTTTGGTGGCAGAGTCCAGACACTAGTCCTGTCATGTCTTGTATGTTGTGCTCGGCTCGAGTTTTCTCGGGTTGAGCACTAATTTTCTGTCATTATGTGTCTTTTGTATGAGCGCCGTCTCGACCGCGCTCGGGCCGTGTGCGTTGGGGCATGCTTGGGACGCACGCTCTTGTCCTGGTGTTTGTGTTTGTTCTGTCTGCAGCGTGGTGTTTCATTCTCAGCGTCTCAGTCTAGTTGGTTTCGGTTTCGGTTGGCGCTGGGATGAAACATGCATGTTGCATGTGTGAGTGCACGGTGAGTTTTTATTTATTGTGTACTCGTGTCTTGCGTTCAGTCTTTTGTTGGTGTTGTGTTTAGCACGTGGTACATGTTTACATTGTGGCCGCGTGCTTTATTGTTTCATGTGAACACGTGGTTAATGAGTTCTCTCATTAGATGCGTGTTGTAGTCTTGTTTTATGTGAGCACATGGCTTCTGGTGTTTGTTTGTCATGTGCTCTCCCGTCTATTGTCTAGTCCCACCCTCCTTGTTAACCCATTATTAGTTTATTATGTTCATCTGTTTGTGTGTTAATTATTTCTGCTTATAGTCTCCTCATGTCTGCTGTGCTGTGCCAGTTCGTCGTCAATTATTTCCTTGTCCTGTCGTGTTGTGTCCAGCCCTGTACAGCCCTGCTCTTTCCTGCCAGCCCAGTTTTGTTAATGTTTTCTCCCTCTGGGTAGTTTTTGTTGTCATTTCGTTTTATTTTAATAATTTTATAAATAAACCTGTGTTTTTGTCCAACACTTGAGTCCTCGCTCCTTTTCCCCACCACCAACCGTGACACTGGAAGCAAATATCAAAAAGAAAAATGGAGTTTGCTGTGGTTGGAGAAGCCACTGTGGGACTTTTTTCTTATATAATAAATTACTTGATCCCCAGAAGATTAAATGCAATGAATGCGTGGTGGCTTTTGGAGGCGTGAGGTGCTTTTTGGGAGCGCAGACACTTTAAGGGTGCTTTCACACTTGGTTCAATTGCCTGGACCGAACCCAAGTTTGATTGTTCCCCCTTGCCACCTTCTCGGCTGGTTTGTGTTCACACTGTCTTTTTTCCTTCTGAACCCCGGTAAGCTTGCGTCATTGAACTGCTGTTTTGTGTACAGCTGTTGCTAGGTGACAGCCACAAAAGCAAAGCGCCAAAATGGAGACGTCCGCATATCACTGTCATTCTGCTTTTACTGAATCTTTTGGTTTTGTTGCCAAAGCCAAAATACAGAGAGCCACTTGCGTCTATTTGCCACAAAAATACATTAAAAACGTTCAGAATATCACGCGATGTCTACAGAAGACGTTTTTGGTGAAGACAAGCAGACATTATTACTGTTTGCACTGGCTCAGTCCTGCTTGTCGCAAAGGTACCTGATACACAGACATACACACACACGAATGAACGTTATAAAAACTAAAGTTTGTTGTACAGTTGGCGGTTCACTTCTGTTATTTGGTACGACTGCATTCATATTAGAAGTGAATCGTACTGGAGTTCACCTCTTTCAGGCGGACTCGAGTACGGCTCACTGGTGCGCACCCCAGTTCAGAAGACACGTTCACACTAGCTAAACGTACCGTACTTTGACGTCAAATGAACCCGGGTGCAGACCAAAAGTGCTAGTAGGAAAGCACCCTCATCAGAGTGTCATCTCCCATTCCCTTTAAGAGTCAGTTGTGTCGCGCCATGGTGCATTTGCTATTTACATGGCAGACTTTTTCTCGCTTCACTAGTTAGAAAACAGTTAAACAGAGCATCTAGAGTGAGGATAAGAACAAGCCTCCTCCATTCAGCCTCTTTACTTTTACTCTTTACTTTACTCCTTTACTTTTATGGATAAGGAAACGGTGGAAACTCACTCCACTGAAGACATCCATTAGCCTACATATTTAATTTTGTTTAAGCGCAAAGATTTGTTTCAAAACTATTTCTAAATTCAGTTCTAATTTCCAGCAAACAAATAAATGAGCAATAATAACGAAGTGTGGTCAAAAAACTGAGTTATATCCAAACACACATCCTGTTCTTATGCCCCATATGGTGATGCAGACATCTCCAAATCCCGACTGGTGGGCAAATCTAGACTTGTTTTTATTCAAACAAATATAAATATGCATATAACAAATAATACTGCTAATAATAATAACATTATTTAAATGCAAATTGTCATGAATAAACTGAAAAAAGCCCCCCGAGATGAAGAAGGCATGGAGGCAGTGGTTTTTATATTTATGTAGAAAATTAATCCTTTAATTTGTTTTCATATGTAAAGATATTTGTGTGTTGCTGTACATCCTGTGTGTATTAAGCAATGTGTAAGTGTTTGGACCTGCATAGGCGCATTACTAACGCACTCTGTGCTGGACTTTAGATCAGCTTTTAGTTGGTCAATGGCGCGGTCTATTTCAGTTTCTCAAAATAGCAACGCGCCAACAATGTGCCTTAACACACCTCCTATTCAGACCAGCATGAACCCATGAGTCCACAAAGTGGCGCAAATGGATTTGCTATTTAAACAACGTGTGAAAACAAAATGTGAAAATTAGAGTTTCGCTGGTCTGAAAATAGCAACAAATTGCACCGTACACATCTTGTGCCTTATTGCGCCGGGTGTATGATAGGGCCCAAAATGTGGTCGGAAGTCCAAAACCGAGAGAAAAACGTTTTTTTTTTTTTATGAAAACGTATTAGTGTGGACATGGCCTATGACTTTGTGGAAACTGTTTTTTAGTACAGTTCGCACAATACTTTTCCATACAATGACAGACAGCGTGGCTCAAAACAACACTGAACCACTTTGACTTGCATTAATTGTTTGGTCTCTTTTGTGTTAGAAAGCAGAAAGCAAAGTCATACCCGTTTGGAACAAGCAAAACAATGCCACTCACTGTATGCTTTTTGAATATATGGATATCGAGGGACACATTAGCCCACTTATTTTCTTACACCAAAGCAAACATCCAGGCAACTCAGCAGAACTGCAGCGGCCGCTCGGGGGCATTCATTTGCACTTTTGTTCTAGAAACACTGTGCCCTATGGGTGCTGACTTTGTCAATGTAATCATAAGAATTATTCATTTCCTCCATAAATGGCTGTAATGATTGCGTGGGAGTTCTGGACTGTTTGCAGATAGCAAGTAAACAAGAGCAGATTTTTTGTGCCGGTCTATAGAGTTTTCTGAAACATCTCAGTCGTGCTAATGAGCAAATGTTAGGAGAGCGGGTTTGCTTGGGTCCTCATTAATATGGACAGAAGCTAGCTTTATTTTTTCAGCAAATCTTGTTGACGTATGCCGTTAAGTGAACACCTGCCACAGGATGCATTCACCGACTGCTTTTGTTTAATTGTGACTGATGACTCAATTTAGGCCCGAGCAGCAAGAGACCAATCAAAGCTCCTTGAAATATGTTCAATGCTAGACTTGCACAAGTTTCTTAACTGATATGCAGACAAATGCTTCTAAGTCATTAATTTATCCATTCATTCATTCGTTCATTCATTCATTCATTTTCCTTCGGCTTAGTCCCTTATTTATCAGGGGTCGCCACAGTGGAATGAACCGCCAACTATTCCAGCATATGTTTTACACAGCAGATGCCCTTCCAGCCGCAACCCAGTGGGAAACACCCATACACACTCATTCACACACACACACTCATACACTACGGCCAATTTTGCTTACCCAATTCACTTATACCCAATTCACTTAGCCACCGTGGTGCCCACCTCTGAGTTAACACAAAGTAATGTTTATTATTTTCTTTTAAAAAGACTTAAGGCATATTATCTTTTGTACCTATAGAACATTTATCTAACTTTTAATATTTAAATGTTCGATGACCCCCTCTAAATTTTAGACCCCCTCTAAATTTTAATCTGATGTAATTTTTTTTTTAACAGACATCCAATAAATATGTTAAGACAGCTAAATGTTGTCTTAACATATTTATTGGATATCAAAATTTTACAGATTTATTCCAACAACATTAAGCTTAAATTATTAATAAAAAAAAATGTAGATAATAAAAATGTTTAACATGTCAACAAAAATATTATGAGCAACCGCTGGCAGTCAAAATTCATAAATGTACATTTCATTTAAATTATTAGATTTATTATTAAGTTATTATTAAATTATCACTCCTGTGAAAGTTGAATTATTTTACAAATGTTTTCCAAGTGCTGTTTACAGAGCAAAGAAACAGTATTCCCTGTTCATTATTTTTGTGGAAAAAAGTCCTACTTCTTTTAGTTTGGCTGGAATAAAGTCTGTTTTTAATTATATATATTTTTTTGGATTGGCTACAAAACAAACCCATGTTGTCCAATGACTTGTGGAGGAATTTTGGCCCACTCATATTTGCAGAATTGGTTTAATTCAGCCACATTGGAGGGTTTGGGCATGAACCACATTTTAAGGTCATGCCACAGCTTCTCAATTGGATTCAGGTCAGGACTTTGACCTGGCCACTTCAAAGTCCTCATTTTGTTTTTTGGGATTGTCTTGGGGATCATCACGATGTTTTCTGAAAAAAAAATGTCCTTCTTTCTTCTTTTTGCTCATCAGTGGGTTTCATCTTGGAACTAGGAACCACTTTTGCCCCATCTCTTTCTTATGGTGGAGTCATGAACACCTTAACTGAGGCAAGTGAGGCCTGCAGTTCTTTGGATGTTGTTATGGGATCTTCTGTGACCTCTTGGATGAGTTGTCACTGCACTTTTGGGGTAATTTTGGTCGGCCGACCACTCCTGGCAAAGTTCTCCACTGTTCCACATTTTTGCCATTTGTAGATAATGGCTCTTATTGTGGTTCGCTGCAGTCCCAAAGCTTTAGGTATGGCTTTTTTAACCTCTTTTGGTAGATCTCAATTATTTTCTTTCTCATTTGTTTTTGAATTTCTTTGCATCTCAGCATGATGTCTAGCTTTTGAGGATCTTTTGGTCTACATCTCTTTGTCAGGCATGTCCTATTTAAGTGATTTCTTGATTGCGAACAGGTGTGGCAGTAATCAGACCTGGGTGTTGCTAGAAAAATTGAACTTCGATGTAATAAAGACTTTTTCACACAAGGCTGTGCAGTTTTGGATTTCGTTTTCCCTTAATAATTTCAAAACTGCATGACGCATTTACTTGTGTTACCTCTGGCTAATATTTATATTATTTTGATGATCTGAAACATTAAATTGTGACAAACATGCAAAAAAATAAGAAATCACTAAAGGGGAATCAGTAAGAAATCAGTACACACACGCACACACATGCACACACACACACACGCACACACACACACACACACGCACACACATATATAGCTTTAGTAAATCAGGTGCTAAAACAATACATTCCCCTTTCAGAGAGTATTGATTTGTTAATAATACCTGGGATTTTTCTTGTTTTTCAGAACGATCAAAGTAGAAGTTTATGACTGGGATCGTGATGGCAGGTAAGCTTTTGATGTGTTTAAATATGTGAATAACAAAAAAAGAGTTGTAGCAGTAATGTTTGCTAAATCTGTGAATTTTCTCATCTTTTTAGCCACGATTTCATCGGAGAATTCACCACAAGCTACAGAGAGTTAGCCAGAGGTCAGAGCCAGTTCAATGTATATGAGGTGAGATGGCTATATGTATATAATGGAATCTTTAACATCAATATATGCAAAACAACTAACTACTTACACTGTAATTCTTAAAGGGATAGTTCACGCAGAAATGAACATCGGCTCATTCTGAAAATGTACCCCTATATACATTTCTGGAGAATTATGTAGCCAGAGGAACATAGGGCTGCATTTCGTCTTTAAAACAAACGCTAGGGGGTGGTATGACCCCGTTCCTTTTCACGCTTACCAGCTGACCACTTACCTCCGTATGGACGTCTTTTCTGCTGTTACCAGTTTGCCCAGTGGCTCGCTGCGTACGTCGGTGGACTTGAGACACAAAGCGGTGGGCGGGTCAATCGGTGCTTTTGAAAACACTGTCGGTTGGGTTTAGGGAAGGCGGTGGGCGGGTCAATCGGTGCTTTTGAAAACACTGTCGGTTGGGTTTAGGGGAGGCGGTGGGCGGGTCAATCAGTGCTTTTGAAAACACTGTCGGTTGGGTTTAGGGAAGGCGGTGGGCAGGTCAATTGGTGCTTTTGAAAACACTGTCGGTTGGGTTTAGGGAAGGCGGTGGGCGGGTCAATCGGGGCTTTTGAAAA
>CAIGQV010019164.1:3271746-3285016 GCA_903798115.1 Danio jaintianensis
TGCTTCAAGTGATCTGGTCAGAGTGAGTCTCCAGTTAATGATTCACTCCTTCAAGTGATCTGGTCAGAGTGAGTCTCTAGTTAACGATTCACTGCTTCAAGTGATCCGGACAGAGTGAGTCTCCAGTTAATGATTCACTGATTCAAATGATCCAGTCAGGAAAAGTGTCCAGTTAATGATTCACTGATTCAAATGATCCAGTCAGGAAAAGTGTCCAGTTAATGATTCACTGATTCAAATGATCCAGTCAGGAAAAGTCTCTAGGTAATGATTTACTGATTCAAGTGATCCAGTATGGGCAACTCTCCAGTTAATGATTCACTGCTTTAAACTTTCAGAACTGAGCAAAGTCTCTAGTTAATGATTCCCTGATTCAAATAACCCAGTCAGAGTGAGAGTCTCCAGGTAACAATTCACTGATTCAAATGATCCAGTCACGGTGAGTCTCCAGTTAATAATTCACTGCTTCAAATGATCCGGTCAGAGGTGAGTCTCCAGGTAACGATTCACTGATTCAAGTGATCCGATCAGAGTAAGTCTCCAGTTAATGATTCACTGCTTCAAATGATCTGATCAGAGTGAGTCTTCAGTTAATGGTTCACTGCTTCAAGTGATCTGATCAGAGTGAGTCTCCAGTTAACGATTCACTCCTTCAAGTGATTCGGTCAGAGTGAGTCTCCAGTTAATGATTCACTGCTTTAAGTGATCCAGTCAGAGTGAGTCTCCAGTTAACGATTCACTGATTCAAATGATTTGATCAGAATGAGTCTCCAGTTAATGATTCACTGCTTCAAGTGATCTGATCAGAGTGAGTCTCCAGTTAACGATTCACTGCTTCAAATGATTCGGTCAGAGTGAGCCTCCAGTTAACATTCACTTATTCAATCTTTCTGCTCTGGATAAGTTTCTAGCTAAAGATTCACTTCAAATGATCTGATCAGTAAGAGTCTCCAGTTAACGATTCATTGATTCAAATGATTCGATCAGAGTGAGTCTCATATTAATGATTCACTGCTTCAAGTGATTTGATCAGAGTGAGTCTCCAATTAATGATTCACTGCTTCAAATGATCTGATCAGAGTGAGTCTCCAGTTAACGATTTACTGATTCAAATGATTCGATCAGAGTGAGTCTCTAGTTAGCGATTCACTGCTTCAAGTGATCCAGTCAGGGCAAGTCTGCAGTTAATGATTCACTGCCTCAAATGATTCGATCAAAGTGAGTCTTCAGTTATCAAATCTATAATTCAAATGATCCAGTCAGGGTGAGTCTCCAGTTAATGATTCCCTGCTTCAAATAATAGGATATTCTGTAGTTTGAACGTTTGAATTCAACATCAAGGGATTGACTTCTGTATTTAAATGCAGTTTAAATGACAGCGTGGACAGCTTCCCAAGACAGCATTATCTGTGCCATTGCATTAGACGCCGGTGGGTTTCTGTCACTATGCAGGGCTTTCCTGCCTCCCTCAGCGCAGCACAGAGCAACGCACCTGACAAATGAGAGGGAGACACATAGTGACATGCGAAGATCGATTCCTCTTGTCCTTCTGTTTACCTCGTCCCAGGAGACACCGCGGTACTGCACTCCACTAACCCCTAATGCAGGGGATCCTTTTACAGCCTATTAAGTTTCTGGGCTGTGGAAATGCCCTAGTGCCACAGGCTCAAGCTGCTCGCAGAAACAGAACAGCCCTGCTGAAAAAGTAGCTCTGGATTTTTAATGGTGCATTCATGAAAACAAGAGGAAATCCAAAAGCACATTTCTTAGTTTTATTCTCCTCCTCATATGGAAAGAAGATTTTTTTTCAAAACAACTAATTTCTAATAACTGATTTCTTTTATCTTTGCCATGATGACAGCACATAATATTTTACTAGATATTTCTCAAGACACTAGTATTTAGCTTAAAGTGACATTTAAAGGCTTAACTAGGTTAATTTGGCAAGTTACGGTAATTAGGCAAGTCATTGTATAACGATGGTTTGTTCTGGAGACAATCGAAAACAAATATTGCTTAAGGGGGCTAATAATATTGACCTTAAAATGTTTTAAAAAAAATTAAAAACTGCTTTTATTCTAGCCGAAATAAAACAAATCAGACTTTCTCCAGAAGAAAAAATATTATAGGAAATACTGTGAAAAATTCCCTGCTCTGTTAAACATCATTTGGGAAATATTTGAAAAAGAAATGCACAGGAGGCCTAATAATTCCGCCTTCAATTGTAAATGCAGACATATTAATCAAAGATGAATAGGTTTTATTTTCTAATCAAGATTCCCAAAATGGGGGATTGTTTTTAGATGCATACACAGGGGCACGCAAGTAAATGGCTTTTAATGAATTAATAAAGAGGATAATTACTCTTTGGCTACATACAGGCATGAGTCATGATTTAGCCTGGGATTCGAAAGGTTAATGTCATTTTCTCTGCTTGTCATAATGCTTTTATTTATTTAGTTTTGATTCTTTTTTCCCCCTCACTGAATTCCTAGTGACATATTGGGGAGTGAGACTAAATGATGTCTGATATATTGTTGTCAGCAGCACGCATTTGTGTCGTTTTGACAATTAGATTATTATTATTATAACTATTTCCTTTTTAAGTGCTCTGCTGGTTTAATTAATTGGCCTTGTGTGTGTGTGTGTGTGTGTGTGTGTGTGTGTGTGTGTGTGTGTGTGTGCGTGCGTGCGTGCGTGCGTGCGTGCGTGCGTGCGTGCGTGCGTGCGTGCGCGCGCGTGCGTGTGTGTGCGTGTGTGCGTGTGCGTGCGTGTGTGTGTGCGTATGCATATTCCAAAATGTCCCCCACTAAATGCCCCCGCAAGTATAAAATATACAGTCTGTACAGTATTAAAATCATTATATCTATGGGACGTCCCCTTAAAGATAGATGTACAAGTTTGTGTGTCTTTCTTTGTGTGTCTATCAGTCTCTGTGCGTGTGTGTGGGTGTGGGTGAGTGTGGGTGTGTGTGTTCTTTGTGTGTGTGTATGTGTATATACCAAAATGTACTCCACTAAATGTCCCCGCAAGTATAGTAAATTCTGACCTTCTGGGGACATTTTTTGGTCCCCATGATGAAAACCTCTAAATATTTAGAAAATGTAAAAACGCAGATTGTTTCCTGTGAGGGTTGGGGATAAAATATACAGTCTGTACAGTATTAAAATCATTACATCTGTGGGACGTCCCATTAAAGATAGATGTACAAGTTTGTGTGTGTCTTTCTTTGTGTGTCTATCTGTCTCTGTCTATCTCTCTCTTTCTCTCTCTCTGTGTGTATGTGTGTGCGTGTGTGAGTGTGTTGTTTGTGTGTGTGCATGTGCATATTCCAAAATGTCCTCCACTAAATGTCCCCGCAAGTATAGCAATACCATAAATTCTGACCTTGTGGGGACATTTTTTTGATTCCCATGAGGAAAATGTCTTGTAAATCATAGAGAATAAAATATTTTGTAAATGTAAAAGAGGGGGGGGGGGGGGGGGGGGGGTTGTTTTTTTGTGGGTTTAGGGGTAGGGGTTTAGAATATACGGTTTGTGTTGTAGAAACATAATTACGTCTATTAGAGTCCCCACCGGGATATAGGAACAAGTCTGTGTGTGTTTTATGCTAATGTTGCAGAATGTTAATTTGCAGTAGGGTATTATAAATCGCACATATTTGACAATAACAACTTATGTCTGGTCAATTGAAGATGTATTTATTAAATGATGGACATTTAAAGTATAACGCATTAGCCTTGACTAATTAGCGCCGCTCAGTTAAACTCTTTCGATTCACCGCATCTTCTGGAAGGAAGCATGACTTCCTTTAAGGTGCCTATGAGACTCATTTAGCTGGCGTGACTAACATGCGGCACGTGGTGGTTTTGTGGCCGGTGGGAAGCCAGCACAGAAGGAATCACTGTGTGAAGAGATGCACTTAAGACAGGGATAGAGATGGACCCTGGTTACCCTGCTGTTTAAGCACGGTAAATCTGGTAATGTGGGCTCAAACTAATGACTCTTCCTGTTTATCCCAATTAGACCGTGCAGCTGCGGTTGACTACACACACATCAGCCGTAATTTTAGCCATGTTTGTATCTGTGTGTTTGTTCGTTCCCTCACACAAACATACAGCGGGCAAAAAAAAGTATTGAACACATCATCATTTTGTTCCCAGAAAGCATATTTCTAAAGGTGCTGTTGACTTGAAATTTTCATCGGATGTCAGTAACACCCAAAATAATCCATACAAGTGAAGAAAACTGAAGTAATAAGTTTAGAAATTAAGTTATGTGTAATAAAATGAAATGACACAGGAAAAGTATTGAACACATGAAGAAAGGAAGGTGTAAAAAGACATGGAAAGCCCAGACAGCAGCTGAAGGAGTGTAAATGAATATTATCTGCTTCAGTACAACCCCTGCATTACCAAATGATGTAGACTTAACCAGGGTGGACATTTCAGCAAGACAATGATCCAAAACACTGCAGAAGAAACTGAATCAACCAGATTCAGAAAAGACAATAAAGCTGCTAGAATGGCCCAGCCAATCACCTGACCTTAACCTAGTAGAACATAAGAAATAAAGAACTATCAAGATTTTTAGACTGTTGAAGTCTGGGAAAAAAATAAATACGTGACACCAGAGCAATGTATGTGGCTCCATTGTCCATACAAGAGGTGTCTTGAAGATGTGACTACCAAAAACAAATATATATACAAATTATTACGTACATTTCAGTAGTTTAGTACTTTCTCCTTGTGTAATTCCATTATTATTACTACACATGACAGATTTTTCAGAATTTTTTTGTATTATTTTATTTTTATGTTTATCTAGATCAATATCATGTCAACTGCTTCTTGGGAAATATATTTACGAGGAAAAAACATGACGCATTCAATGCTTATTTTACCTGCTGTATGCACCCGAAGCTACCAAATGACTGCAGATTGCATTTTTGCTTACTCGTTTGTTTTGTCGTTTTGCCTCTTTTTCCCAGGACCCAGATCAATTTCACTGTGGCCATCGATTTCACCGCATCTAACGGTAAGTAATTAAGTGTAGAGAATGGTGTGTGACCTCTTAAAAGGTTGGGGAATCCAGACCCAATCGTTAGCCTGTTTGTATTGCTCAATACACTCCTATTAGCCGTCAGTGTGCGGCCCCCTGGCTGATTCAAGAACTGTAAGTGTTCAAGTCATGCTGAGAGGTGAACCGTTTGTATAAAACAATCTAAAATGGCCAGGTGAATGCGACTCCCTGTCGTTTTCAACACAGCACTTGCGAGAAGTGTTCAAAAAATTACTGTTCTTTCACAAGTAACCACTTCCAAACATCTCTGAATTATTCAGAAAATTAACGAGACTTGTTCAGAGCAGTGTGGCGAGGTGATGGAAATAGACGGAATCATGGGCTTTTGCTTCTGAGAGCTTTATTGAAGGTCGCTGCCTGCGGCGCAAGAGAGCTGAATTACCAAGTTGGTTTAGCAGCAATGCAGCCATCGCTCAACAACTGTTTGGATCCCGAAGGTTTCAAGCTCTGAACAACATAAATAGCCTGACAAATTTTTAAAAAAAAATGTGTTTCCTGATGTGCTCAAGTGGACAAAGTGACTGCGTCTGAAATCGTATACTTCGCTACTATATAGTATGTGAAAAACAGTATGCGAGGCAAGTAGTACACTGTGAAAAATGTCCGTTAATTAGCAGTTTCCATATTTTGTGGTTCGCATAGTGTTTTCTGTTTATTTGCGGTTGTGAAGTTGATCAGTTGATCTCTGCTCTGTCGACTTTTGATGTTTAAAATTCATCTCTACAGTTTAACAAAGGGACTTTTATTGACATTTCAGTAGTTTGAGACATTGCTTAATAAATAATGCGAAGAGAATTAGGTCTGTAAAATAACAGAAAATGTACTGGCAGTTTAAGGTTTTTGTAGTGTAATATACAACCTCAACCCAGACAATATATCACTTTAAACTATAAAAAATGTCAACAAAAGTGACTTTTCAACATCAAAAGCTTTAGTAGGAAAGATCAAGATCCCATAATGCAATTCAAAAGCTTAAATTAGTGGAAAGAAAACACAAAAATACGGAAAACTGCTAATTTACGGATTTTTTTACAGTGTATGTCAGAATAGGGAAGAAGTACATGGATGACCTACTACTTCCGGCAAGATTCTGAGTTATACCTTGAAAAAAAATATATAACAATACATGGAAAATTGTGCAAGCCAGGCTATCAAACTGAAGTATAAAATAAAAGTACCTCAGGTATCCACTGCTAGTTTCAGCATCTTTGTATTGTCTCTGCTGCAGAAAATAGTTTGTTGTTTTGATTCCCCTACACTGACAACGATTGCTAAAATGGTTTGATTAGATTCATACATTTTTCAATAAAGATTCACCTGTCAGATGGGCTTGGATGCAAAAATATTTATTGTTATATTTATATTTATAGCTATCATGCTTGGTGAATGGGCCTTAAAGGTACAGTTCACCCAAAAATGACAATTCAGTTATCAAGTACTCACCTTATGTGTTTCAAACCTTTGAGTTTCTTTCTTCTGGTAAGCACTAAAGAAGATATTTTAAAGACATTTGGAAACCTGTAAGCATTGACCTCCAAAGTATTTGTTTTTTCTACTATGGTAGTCAATGGAAGTCAGCTTTCTATAAAATATCTTCTTTCATCTTCACATAAAGGTTTGGAACCACTTTAGCGTGAGTAAATTGTGAGTAAAGTTTCATTTTTGGAGGAACTATCCCTTTAAAGTCAATAGTACACACAATGCTCACATGTTGGTCTTCTAATATGTTTGTAGAACTACATAACTTTTGGTTTGCCGTTTAATTTGTAGGTAACCCATCCCAGTCCACGTCTCTCCATTACATGAATCCCTACCAAATGAATGCGTATGCCCTGGCGCTGAAGGCGGTGGGGGAAATCATCCAGGACTACGACAGTGACAAGATGTTCCCTGCGCTGGGTTTTGGTGCCAAGCTACCCCCCCGATGGACGGGTGTCTCACGAGTTTCCCCTGGTGAGTGAGCTGATGTTTAACTTTCCGAAAATGCCTGAGATTAGTCTAAGGCAGTGTTTCCCAGGCCTGTTCCTGAAGGCACAGCAACAGTACACACAAACACACTTAAATCAGCTCATCAGAACATTAGATAAGACTCCAACACCTGAAATGAATGCATCAGATAAAGGAGACATCCAAAATATGTACTGTTGGTGTGCCTCCAGGAACAGGGTTGGGAAACACTGGTCTAAGGGTGCTTTCACACCTATAGATGGATTGTTTTGTTCTGAAACAGGGATTAAAATTGTTACAATGTTGCTTTTTGTTCTTGGTGGGGTTCGCTTTCACACCGCAAAGTTTCTAAATGGATCAAAAGTATTAAAACAGGTTACGTGCAAGTAAACTCCCCTCACGTTGGTCAGAGTTTGGTTTATTTTCTGGGATTCTGCTCAGTCCTTATTTTAATTTTTGATGAAGAGAAATGAGACATTATAAGCGAAAAGGTGTGCTTTCATTTTGAATGGTGACACTCACAGACATCGTCACCACCAAATATACATCAGAGTTAAGAATTTCTCATACAGAGCCACATTTCAATTGTCAAATATATGTCGATTCTATATCAGAAGCTGCACTAACCAAAAAGTTAATGACATTGTATATATATATACATATTGTAATAGTTCAGTTAGATAGCATGCTTTCACTATAGCCTGGTTTGTTAGCTCGTTGGATCATACTGCTTTCTCACTAGAACCGAACCGCTCTATCCGCTCATTCATCTTCAATGCCTCCTCCTTCATCTTACCCCAGACATGCTCCATAATGTTCATGTCTGGTGACTGGGCTGGCCAATCCTGGAGCACCTTGACCTTCTTTGCCTTCAGGAACTTTGATGTGGAGGCTGAAGTATGAGAAGGAGCGCTATCCTGCTGAAGAATTTGCCCTCTCCTGTGGTTTGTGATGTAATAGGCAGCACAAATGTCTTGATACCTCAGGCTGTTGCTGTTGCCATCCACTACCCATACTGAATGTTACCCCAAACCATGATTTTTCCTTCACTAAACTTGACTGATTTCTGTTAGAATCTTGGGTCCATGTGGGTTCCAATAGGTCTTCTGCAGTATTTGTGATGATTGGGATGCAGTTCAACAGATGATTCATCAGAAAAATCTACCTTCTGTCACTTTTCCAAATGATCAACTAGAAGTCAAGTTATTATTTGCTGTTCTTACAACTGTGATTGACGACAAGACTTTTGTCAGGTAGTGTGTATTTTACAACCCTTGACAATTGAAATGATAAATTCTTACCTCTGATTTATATTTGGTGACGATGTCTGTAGGTGTCACCATTCAAAATGAAAGCACACCTTTTCGCTTATAAAGTCTCATTTTTCATCGTCATAAATTAAAATAACGACATGTGACAGCTGAGCGGAATCCCAGAAAATAAACCAAACTCTGACCAACGTGAGGAGAGTTTACGCGCACGTGACTTGTTTGAACTATTTTGGTCCGTTCAGAAACTTTACAGTGTGAAAGCAACCCCCACCAAGAACAAAACGCAACATTATAACAATTTTAATCCCCGTTTCGGAACAAATCAATCAATCTATAGGTGTGAAAGCAGCCTAAAAGAGTTTGCTGATGCAAGCGTCTCGCTGTCCTTCGGTTTCACTTTCTCAGTTGTAAACTTGAGCGTGAGATTCTGTTGATCTGGACGTGGTTCAATCACACTGTATGGGAGATGTCTATAATTGGCATCGTTTGCTGGTCATATTGATTGACATAATCAATGATTTCTCTCCTCAGGATTGTTTTTCTGTTGGTTTAAATGAAGATGTAGATATGAGCCATTGATTTCTGTCTTTCAGAATGGAAATATTGAGAATCCCTACTGTAATGGTATCGAGGGGATACTCGAGGCGTATCATCAGAGTCTGAAAACCGTCCAGCTATACGGCCCGACTAACTTTGCCCCTGTTGTAAATCACGTGGCCAGGTACGTTTTTCTAAAAATGTGCTTTCAAAAATCAACATACTGTTTAGTTGGCCTTTTTTGCCAACTTTAAATATGAGATTATTGGTTTGATGTGGGGCGACACGGTGGCTTAGTGGTTAGCACTGTCACCTCACCGCAAGAAGGTCGCTGCTTCGAGTCCCGGCTGGGTCAGTTTGCATCTGTGTGTGGAGTTTGCATGTTCTCCCCATGTTGGTGTGGGTTTCCTCCGGGTGCTCCGGTTTCCCCCACAGTCCAAACACATGCGCTATAGGTGATTTCGCACAATTAATTTAAATTCAGTTTACTTTAAATAGTATATTTCCTCAGTACACTGTAAAACCCAAAAAGTTAAGGTAACTCAAACCATTTGAGGAAATCGATTGCAACAAGCCATTTAAGTTCAAAAACTAATCCTAATGAGTACTGTGAACTTAATCTATTTGAGTAAACAAAGCAATTTGAGCCCTGTAAAACCCAATAAATGAAGAGTACTCAAACCAACTGAGTACTGTAAAACCCAATTAGTTAAGGCAACTCAAACCGTTTGAGGAAACCGATTGCTACAAACCATTTGAGTTAAAAACTAATCTATATGAGTACTGTGAACTTACTCCATTTAAGTTGAAGAAATGAGGTATTTAACTCATTACCTTCAACACTGAGTTCAAAACTCTTTTCAAATGAGTAGAATTAACTTTCTGTAAATTTTGATTTAAGTACACTCATTTAATTTGATAAAGTTGACTGTTGGGTTTTACAATGTACTTAACTTAATTTTTTTTTATTCTACATAGCACAGCATGTTTATTTATCTATTGGATAAACATATTTGCATTTATTTGCATTATTATCCATTATTATACAATACATTTATTTGCATTATTAGCAATAAAATTAATTTTTTCTATAAAAAAAAATATTTTCTATTAAAAAACATTTTTTATATAAAAAAAAAGTTCTCAACATTACACTCAAAATTCTACATTTATTTTGTTCGTTTAATTGGTTTCCAACAGTGTGTGTACTGTTTTTGTATTTGTAACACCGTTACAACTAACCCCACTGTGTCGGGTTTTCCTCAAAACTGGCTTGCAGTCGCTGTGCGTTTTTTACATAATTCAAAATGGTTCCATCTTTTAGCCCAGAAGACTGTAATCACAACAATATAAGACTTTACTTACATACTTTCACAGAAAAAAAAAAAATTGAGTTTAATAAAAAATACTTTTATGCTGTAAAAATGGTTTCTCCTGTGTTTCTCATCCAAAGTTCGCAGAACTTTTTCAATAATTGGCAGGAAGACGTCTGTCGACACTGTGGTGAAAACCTCTGAAGCGTGCCATGGTTAACCCTGAGCAAATACCTTAAAACTCCATGTTACATTTTACCCCACGTTACTTTGTGTTAATAAATACATTAACTAATGAAACCTTATTATAAAGTGTGACCTATTCATTTTGCACTTTTGTGATGCAGTAACTGCACTATATATTAGACATGAAGTAAAAAAAAATGATGACAGTTTGATGAACTGTTTCTTTTAGCACCCACAAGTACTGCATATGTGAATATAATCTTGAGTTTAACAAAATTTAACACTGGCATAAATTGATATTCGTTTATCACTCCTCTGTTTGATAACCTTGGCTTTGACCGCTGTTACATCATTCACAGTTTACTTCATTAAACTGCAATCCTGCTTGTTTTTGTTGCCGTGCAGAATGTCAGCCTGTGTGCACTTTGCATACAAATGATAGATCGCCCAGATTTATTCATTCATTTTCCTTCGGCTTAGTCCCTTATTTATTAGGGGTCGCCACAGCGGAATGAACCGCCAACTATTTCAGCATACTGTATGTTTTATGCAGTGGATGCCCCTCCAGCCGCAACCCAGTACTGGGAAACACCCATACACTCTTGCATTCACACACACACTCATACACTGCGGCCAATTTAGTTAATTTAATTCACCTATAGCGCATGTGTTTGGACTGTGGGGGAAACCGGAGCACCCGGAGGAAACCCGCACCAACATGGGGAGAACATGTAATCTCCACACAGAAATGCCAACTGACCCAGCCGGGACTCGAACCAGCGACCTTCTTACTGTGAGGCGACAGTGCTAACCACTAAGCCACCGTGTCGCCTACGACAGACATTCAAAGCTTAATTCTAATATTGCAACAGAAGCTTTGAATTTAAATATGACGTGACAATACGTATATATATAACGTCTTATATGAAAACTGTCATAATGAACAATGTGGACATTCTAGTAGTTATAGAGTTCTGGTAGTTCTAGTGTTAAGCATTTTTTTATGCATTATTCCAAAATGCACATGAAAATAGCACATCCCGACTGGGCCAGTTGGCATTTCAGTGTGGAGTTTACATGTTCTCACCATGTTGGCATGGGTTTCCTCCGGGTGCTCCGATTTCCCTCACAGTCCAAACACATGCGCTATAGGTGAATTGGATTAACTATATTGGCCGTAGTGTATGAGTGTGTGTGTAAATGTGAGACTGTATGGGTGTTTCCCAGTACTGGGTTGCAGCTGGAAGGGCATCCGCTGTGTAAAAACATATGCTGGAGAAGTTGGCGGTTCATTCCGCTGTGGCGACCCCTGATGAATAAAGGGACTGAGCCGAAGGAAAATGAATGAATAAATGAATGTCTGTCGTCATATTTTATGAAGTCATTACCCTAAACATGCAATCTTTTTTAGTTTGCTTTAGTTACTAGACTGCCCGTGAAGCTGCGCACCTCACTTTCACTTTAGAAGAGGGAGTGCAAGGCTTTTCACGGCACTGAATATGCTGTTTTGGCTGAAGTAAAGTTATGATAAAAGTCACTTTTTCAAGGTTAAAAGTTGTTGAAGGAAAGGCAAGGCAAGTTTATTTATATAGCACATTTCATACACAGTGGCAATTCAAAGTACTTTACATAAACAGGAATAAAAGAGACAAGTATAAAAAGAAAAGAAAGACATAATAGTGTGATCTGTCAGACATAGCACACTGCTCATTCAGTAAAGGCACAGCTAAACAGATGGATTAAGTCTGGATTTGAATGTACCTAATGTTGGAGCACATCTGATCATTTCTGGAAGCTGATTCCAGCGGTAGGGGGCTCTGTTAGTAGCTGAAGGCCGATTCACCCTGCTTTGACTGAACCCTTGGAATTTCTAGTTTATATGATCCTAAAGATCTGAGTGATCTTTTAGGTTTGTATTCAGTGAGCATATCTGTGATGTATTGAGGTCCTAGGCCATTTAGTGATTTTTAGACAAGTAATAATACTTTACAATCTATTCAGAATGTAACAGGGAGCCAGTGTAAAGACCTGAGGACAGGTGTGATGTGCTCTGATTTTCTGCTTCTGGTCAGAATCCTATCAGCAGCGTTCTGGATGAGCTGCAACTGTCTGACTGTCTTTTTGGGAAGGCCAGTGAGGAGTCCATTACAGTAATCCACCCTGCTGCTGATAAAAGCATGAACAAGTCCTTATTGGAAACAAAGCATCTAATTCTTGCAATGTTTTTGAAATGATAGTATAGTATGCTGATTTAGTTACTGCTTTGACATGACTACTGAAAGATCAAAGATCCCATAATGCGATTCAAAAGCAGAAATAAATGGGGAAAATTTTAAAATAGAAACATGAATATGAAAAACTGCTAATTTACGGATATTTTTACAGTGTAGACTGCTTGTGTTCACTCGATAGCTGACAAAAGTAAGTTGCTGACATGGAGTAAGCTTGTTATATGCCATTGTAAAGCTCCCAGCATAGGTGTCATAACAGACTGACTCAGTCCTGACGCCGGCTGTGTTTTTAATCGTCATTTGAAAGGACAGTGGGTGTGTTTCCAGAAAAAGACGACAGAGTAATTGTCTGAAGACATCTCCACCCCCTCCCCGCATGTCACACAACCAAATCATTTTCCATCTGATTACACTGCATCCACTGTGGTAATTAAAAACGCAGATTTGAATTAGGCTTTTCTAAATTGAAGCATGATACACACCTCCTCGGGCTGCGGATCAGAGCAGCAAAACAAATAAGAACGCAGCTTATATTCACGCGTTGGAGACGTTAGAAAACCAGCAAAAGGACACAGAAGGATTTAAATATATTTAAGTCAAATTTTACATTTATTTTAAAATTTATTAGTGTTGCATTTCTGTGACCCATAATGTTAGCAAATATGTAATGAGATAAAATAATAACTTAATAAACAAATGATAA
>CAIGQV010019164.1:3300764-3322837 GCA_903798115.1 Danio jaintianensis
TTCACGATATTCCAAGGTATGTTATTCCCAGATAACAACCGCTGAAACTAATAGCACATCAATAACCCATTTGGAAACTTCAAAAACACATAAATATGCTCGTATGTCTCCATTCTGTTTTTGACCATTTGGGGCAATCTTATGACTGAATAATACGTAGGTTAGTGTATGCTCCATTCAGCAGTTTTCTATTCTGACAACTTTACCTTTAATTAAAGAATTAAGAAACTATTACAGCTCAGAACAACTTTTTGTGTCTATTTTTATGCTCTGTGTCAAGTAGCCGTGTAATAAGCAGGATAAAGTACATCCAGGATGTTATTTTCGCAGAATAAACCCCTGGCAAAATGTTTTGGTAAGAAGCCATATTAGATATTTCAAGTACTGCTGACACTATAACAGAAGTTTGGAGTTTTATTATTGTTATTATAAACTGTCATACCTTGATGCGGTGCTATGCAGTTCGTCTCCTCTATGAAGTGTGTTTGTTATTTTTGAATGAAGTGTTGTACTTCAATGGTCAAAAAAGAAAAAACACACTAAAAAAGAAAACCTCATTGGGTCAACTTAAATAAATTACTTCAACTTCTTAAACCTAAAGGAATGAAGTTTAACCAACTTATTTATTTTTTTGTAGTGCAGATTAATTTGACTTTTTATTTTTTATTTATTAGATATTTTAATATGACTAAGTTATTATTTATTAACACTTAATTTGATAAGGTTTCATTTTAATATAAAGTTCTAGATTTAAAAAAAATATTAATAAGACTATTAAGTTATTAAGACGATTGTATACCATATAACTGTAGTTTTAGTTTTAATGATTGTAGTTGTAATTGCCTCACAGCAAGAAAGTCGCTGGTTCGAGCCCTGGCTGGGTCAGTTGGCATTTCTATGTGGAGTTTGCATGTTCTCCCTGTGTTCGCGTGGGTTTCCTCCGGGTGCTCCGGTTTCCCCCACAAGTCCAAACACATGCGCTATAGGTGAATTGGGTATGCTAAATTGTCCGTAGTGTATGTGTGTGAATGAGTGTGTGTGAATGAGTGTGTATGGATGTTTCCCAGTGATAGGTTGCAGCTGGAAGGGCATCCGCTGCGTAAAACATATGCTACAAAACAAAATATATTTGTTTTATTTGTTCAATTTCAGTTCATTATAATGAACACACAGCTCTTATTTATTTATTTCACAATAATCATATTGTGGGAAAAATATCATATTCCGATGGCCCTAATTCAAGACATTACAGCTGTTTACTTACGGAAAATGACTCAAAAAATACACGTCCTTTAATAGCTTTATAAACATTTTTACATTGATGTAATGCGGTTCATTAAGACATATCTAGTTTTTCTCGCTACATTTGCAGACAAGTTAACATTTAAACATGAATTTATACTTTTCCTATTATATCAACAATAAGTAACCAGATGTACTTGTGTTATTCTGCCTGTTGTGGTGTAAACAGCTGAACTGTGTGGTCTTAGTGAAACTCCTCCTCATAGAGGGCACATAAATAATGCAGAAGGTGAATGAACAAGAGGATGAGTGTTTGCTTTAATGCTCATTTTCTCATATGTCCAACATTTCTGGAGGGAAAGCGGCAAAGAAGGCTGAAGCGGTTGCCGTGGTGATCATTCTGGCTCCGCCTCCCTCTCCTTCTGCTCACCCTCCAGAACTTTCGATTAGATTGCATTTACATTGTTCATGCATGCAAAGTTAAGTAATAAAGAGGGATATAGGAAGGTGCTATTTGTGGATAGTCTCAGTAACCAATCCAATTGAGTGTTCCTGACTCTATTAAGTGGATATTTGCCAATTGAATGAACTTACTATCAAATTTAGGACTTTTAATTTTACAGCTTGTCTTTTATTTTGAAGCACATGAGCACACTTTTTTTTACTTTAATTGCTGTTTTGCTATTGTTATTTCTCAAAAAGTCCATAATGTATTTTTGCTTCTTTTGAAATGTCACTTTATTAATTGCATTTTGTATTTGTTAGAAATGACAAAACAGTGGTTGTGTTTATTCAGGATTATAACACTGAATGACACAATGTTGTGCCTTTTATTAACTACTACTATTATTTATTATCTATTCTATTTATATAGTATAAGTTGTCGAACAATATTTAATAAACAGCAATATAAAGAATCTTCTATAAAAGCCTTTGTTGTTGTTATCGTTTACTTGACAGACACAGAAAATGGAATAAATATGAGAAAATATTGTCTCTTGCATATGACTAATATTTTACACTGTTATTCATCTCTGAATCACTGACACACTTTAAACGAACAACTTTTTTTAGAGTTAAATGTCATTTTCATAGACACTCTTGAATATTTCTCATAACATCAGCTATCTATCCATCTATCCATCTATCTATATATGTCTACTTTCAAACATTTAATAACTCTATACCCCATTAAAATGTAAATTAAGATCATGAACTCTGTTTTATTTTTATCAGGCTGCCAAGCTTCCCATGTCCATCATTATTGTCGGAGTTGGACAGGCTGAATTTGATGGTAAGTATATGTTATTAAGAGCTGTCAGTAGCCGGCTTTCCATCCTAAAGTGACGCAAATCTTTTCAAAGTTTGCAAGTTGTTAGAGTGGCTGACTGTAGTATTGGTAACCTAGCAACCGGCAGTAAACAAGGAAGCATAATGGCGTCCAGAGTTGGATGTAACGCGTTCCACGGTAATCTGATTACATTTTGGGGAATGCCGTAATGTAACGAATTACATTTAAAATTGTGCAATTTGATTACAGTTACTAAAGTCAGTGTAATTGCGTTACTTACGTTACAAATATAGTTTTAGAAGAATAAAAGAAGTGCTTCTTTTAAATTGCGTTTTTCGCTGCAATATCAGTTAATAAGCATGCGCTTTTAAATTGCTGGAGAACGTGAGCTGAAATAGCTGCTGACAAGAGTGGTTGCTTCTTCAAGTGGAAATACAGACATTACTTTGATTTCATTGAGCATAAAAACAAAAATATTGTTGTGAAATGCAGTCTATGTCCAGTCTCTAAAGACCTCTCGACTGCTTTTAACTCGACTAGTTCATGCACTTGAACAGAAAGCGTTCTACGACAACACTCGTCAACAAGGAGGACACCGGCCTCCAAAAACACAGCGGTCCAACTCAGCCTAAACAGGCTAAATTGGATTTTTGTGCAGGATCGGGAGTGAAGGTATCTTCTATATGTGAAGAGAAGCGTAGCTGCTTATGGGGCTGATCACATATGGTATTTCCAATGAAGGCGTGCGGCTTGCGCATATTAGGAGCACATATTACGTGCACTCACATTTTCCAGGTGCCCCCAGTTGAAAACCGCAAGTCACGTGACAAGAACTGACTGATCAGCTTCATACTTTGTATGGAATATACACATTTCGGTAGACTAATTACCTCAGACAAACACAGAACACCCAAACACTCCAGTGCTTTTTCATACTATGGATGTCAATGGTTACAGGTATCCAGTTTTCTTCTAAATGTCTTATTTTGTGTAAAAAAAAAAAGACAAACAGGTTTATCTCTATCTCTTTACGTCTTTTGAATATGTCAAGCTGCTGAGATCAACCCATTGTAATGTTTTTCAGTGAATATTAAATTACTGAAAGCTGCAGTTTATTTTGTATTTTTATAGGTTTTATGTTTTAAAAGTAACTTCAAAGTAAAGTAATTAGTAATCTGATTACTTTTTACATTAAGTAATTAGTAATGTAATCAAATTACAATTTTCCAGTAGTAATCAGTCATTTGTAATCTATTACTTTTTAAAAGTAACTTACCCAACACTGATATGCAAATCCAACTCGTAAATTCAAAACACAAATCATAAATATGCAAAACACGATTCATAAATTCAAAACACAAATCATAAATATTCAAAACACGATTCATTAATTCAAAACACAATTCATAAATACACAAATCCAATTCGTAAATTCAAAACCCAATTTGTGAATTCACCAGTAAAAATCATAAATATTTCTCCAAATGAATTGGGTGTGAGCATTTATGAATTGTGTTTTGAATTTACGAATTCAATTTTGTAAATGTGAATTGTGTATGAATTTTATTTTGTAAATGTATTATTTTTGAGACTGATCTGGCTCCATACTTCAATAGCGATTAACAAGATTGCTGTTCTTGGTCAGATGGTACATGTAATCTGGGGATCATTTAAAGTGACCCACTTTGGACTAATCACATAGCAAGATGTACTTATCAGCTATATTGTGCGGGTAATAAGCACGTACTGTCATGTCAGGGCATGTAGTGATCTGTGGAGAGAGGTTGAGAGAGACTTTGATCAATATTGAAATAGAGCTTCCTCCCAGAATAACAACATCCTGTGAGGTTTAGATGAGCTCCAGTCGCATGAGGTGAGCAGGTCATGTGGAGCCGGCCTGCTGTTTGAGGAGCTCCTAATGGAAATCTCCCTCTCTGTGCTTTCTTATTACTGAGAACCAATTATACTCAGCTGGTGCCAGAGCAGGAGGATATGGAGTAAATGATGGCCTTAATAGATTTGAGACAAAACTTGACCCTTTTCAATTGAATTCAGAACTATGCGTATGATAAATGGAATATGAGGAAAATTATTATTTCGTCTTTTGTGTCGTCATATCTTGGTTGTTAACCTTATAACTTCTTTCTTAGTTAAAATGGAGTGTAATGTTTAATGTTAAATTAAAGGAAACACCCACATAACAAAACAAATTACATTCAGAAAGCAAGGGAGACACGGTGGCTCAGTGGTTAGCACTGTCGCCTCACAGCAAGAAGGTCGCTGGTTCTAGCCCCAGCTGGGTCAGTTGGCGTCTCTGTGTGGAGTTTGCATGTTCTCCCCATGTTGGCGTGGGTTTCTTCCGGGTGCTCCGGTTTCCCCCACAGTCCAAAGACATGCGCTATAGGTGAATTGAATAAACTAAATTGGCCGTAGTGTACAGTATGTGTGTGAATGAGTGTGTATGGATGTTTCCCAGTATTGGGTTGCGGCTGGAAGGGCATCCGCTGTGTAAATCGTACTAAGCCGAAGGAAAATGAATGAATGGTGCCAGAGCAGGAGGACATGGAGTAAACGATGGCCTTAATACAGTAGATTTGAGACAAAACTTGACCCTTTTCAATTGAATTCAGAAATAGGCGTATGATAAATGGAATGTGAAGACAATTTTTTTTTTTTACTTTTGCGTTTACATATCTTGGTTGTTAACCTTATAACATTTCTTAGTTAAAATGGAGTGTAATATTTAATGTTAAATTAAAGGTAACACCCACATAACAAAGCAAATTAGCAGAGAATAATACAGCAGAGCAGTCCTTTGACATGTTTGTTATTTACAGAAAATCTACAGCGAAACTTTTTTTAATTAGCAAAAGTCTTCACATCGCTATAATGAAAGTTATAACCAAAGAGGTTTAAACTGCACTGTAATTAGTTACTTTACTTTTTTTTTTTTAATTACTAAGATTAGTTACTTTACTTTAAAATAAAGTCAGTAAACCCATTGGCTTAACTTTTATAATTATGCAGATACACTGAAAAAGTGATTCATTGGATTTACTAAATGTTTTTAAGGTAAGTGGTTGCAAACAATTTATATGGGCAGAATTTAAATAAACAAATTAAGTTGAACATTACTAAATTTAATTTTTGTAAATACAGCCCAGGGCGGCATGGTGGCTCAGTGGTTAGCACTGTGGCTTCACAGCAAGAAGGTCGCTGGTTCAAGTCCCGGCTGGGCCAGTTGGCATTTCTGTGTGGAGTTTGCATATTCTCCCCGTGTCGGCGTGGGTTTCCTCAGGGTGCTCTGGTTTCCCCCACAGTCCAAAGACATAGTTTATGTGTGTGTGTGTGTGTGAATGTGAGAGTGTATGCGTGTTTCCCAGTACTGGGTTGTGGCTGGAAGGGCATCCGCTGCGTAAAACATATGCTGGAATAGTTGGCGGCTCATTCCGCTGTGGCAACCCCTGATAAATAAGGGACTAAGCCGAAGGAATCACCGAAGGAATGTGATCTTTAATCACAGCATTTTGTCAGGAAGGAGGACAAATTCAATTGCAGGTGATCAACAAAAAAAATTAATTCCTCAAACAAAGGAGAAAGCACCAAAACACCAACACACATGCAAAAAAATACAGAAAGTGTCCTGCAAGGCAACAGACAGGACAGTGGAAACAGTTCTGCAGAGCGATCACCAGCAGAGCAGCTGGCAAGAAAGCTAAAAATCATCCTAGGAAAAGGCGTGATGTAGGGAGAGCAGAGATCGTTGGGGCAGAGTAACAGCAAGCCGACAGCCTGGCAGAGTGGAGAATAATGACAAACACGAGACAAAAAAAACAAATGGAACTTCGAGCCTCAGGACAAAACATGACACGGCAAGATTAAACACAGAATGACTGGTCTAGGACGTGTGCTAAACGAGCACACAAGATAGCCTTATTAAGACAGAGAACAAAAGAAAGCTAAATAGAGGAACATTATAAGCTACAGGTAACAGCAGTGATATAATGAATGAGATAACAAGAGGGTGGGAAAGGACAGCAAAGCACTTGGCAAACTGTCAAAACAAAAACCACGTGCTCAGAGAGAAAGCATGCAGACAACGCAAACAACATCACATACTGACAGATTGGACTAAATTTATATCATGTTGTCAGGATCAAAAATGATTCCAAGAAACACAAGAGGTTCCATTCTGGTTGCTCAAGGGCAGTCCTTCGAGGCCAGTTTTTATACAGGCATACAAACAGATGAGGAGGGATTGTCTTTAATCATTAGTCTAAACAGTTTGTTTGGTAGATTCCTATTGATCATATATTCAACTCTATGTCAGCACAATACTCCTGCAACTGGCACATTCCAACCATTCAACTGACAGAAAACTACAGTTGAGCATGTGATTATATCAAGAAGCACGTACATTTATAATATTAACTTTGGGTTCGGCGGCACGGTGGCTCAAAAGTTAGCACTGTCGCCTCACAGCAAGAAGGTTGCTGGTTCGAGTCCAGACTGTGCCAGTTTGCGTTTCTGTGTGAAGTCCCGTGTTGGCATGGGTTTCCTCCGGGTGCTCCGGTTTCCCCCACAGTCCAAACACATGCGCTATAGGTGAATTGGATGAACTGAATTGGCCGTAGTGTATGAGTGTGTGTGTGTGAATGTGAGTGTGAATGGGTGTTTCCCAGTACTGGGTTGCAGCTGGATGGACATCCACTGCGTAAAACATATGCTTGAGTAGTTGGCGGTTCATTCCGCTGTGGCAACCCCTGATAAATAAGGAACTAAGCCGAAGGAAAATGAATGAATGAATGAACTTTGGGGGTCACACTTTATTTTGATGGTCCGTTTGTTGAATTTAACTTATATTGCATCTACATGCCAACTAATTCTCATTAGATTATAAGTAGACTGTTAGGTTGGGGTTAGGGTTGGGGTTAGGGTTAGTGTAAGTTGACATGTACTTGCAAAGTTTCTTATAGTCAGTTAAATGTCTGGTGAAGGAGCGGTATCAACAGATATTAAGCAGACAGTCTACTAATACTCAAATGGACCATCAAAATAAAGTGTTACCACTTTGGGTTCCTTTAAAAGTATACATACATAGAATATTAATAGAGTATATGGAAATTAACCAAATTAACTCATCTAACACACGTAAACCCAATAAACAAAATAATGACTTTTTAAGATAGCCTTAAATGGCCTCTTTAACAAATGGAACCTGAATGTAAAGTGTTACCAAATAATGATCACCAGTTCAGTCATAATAATACCTTGTCTTTTCCCCACAGCTATGGTTGAGTTGGATGGTGACGACATCAGGATCTCCTCAAGAGGAAAATTAGCAGAACGAGACATTGTCCAGGTGACTCCAGTATAGCAGACTGCTTTTCCTTTCTTTCAACGCCTGTTTAAGCTACAAGCATGCCATGTTAACTTTCAGGTTTTAAATAGCTGTGACTTGTCACCCCGTGTCTCTTTTTTTCCAGCAATCAAATCCATTAAGCATGAGAATTTTAATTACCGATTGAGTCACTGTGGAATCGAGGCCTCGTGTTACAGCTCCACGCCATAACCCACATTATTATAAAGCAATTCATTTGGCAGGTCCCCTGTGAATGCAACCTGTCATTAGTAGTAATAAGAATATCTCAGGCAGCAAAGTGAAGAGAGTTCACTCCTGAGACAAGCCTTAACTTGTTTTATGCTGGAAGAGATGATGTGCACGATGATTTATGGATGGATGAAGGGAAGAGAGATGAATGTATGGAGAGATGAATGAACAGTGTTTATATTGGTGGATTTTTGACCTTGGGGGAAGGTTTGATGCATTAATAAATGAATAAATGGTTGATGTGAAGATGATAAATGTGTGTTAAATAGACGGTGGAATGAAAGAAGGAATAGATAACAGAGCAAGAAGGAAATATTGGAAACGGTGGATGGAAGCATTGCTGCAGTGGTCATTGAACAGTGTCTTCATTGTTCAGTTGACTTGTTACTCGATTATTGTCAAATATTAGTACTAGACATTATCATCAAATTTGAAAGGCATAAAGACAACAACTTTTTTCAGGATTCTTTGACTAGAAATTAATAGAGAAAAAGGGTTGAAAAGCACTGCCTTTAGGGGCTGATTGCACCGAACGCGCTTTTCCATTCTGAGAATGCGAGGCGCACCGACTTGCCTTTTTTTTGTTGACAAGATAAAAAGATGTGTGGAGCGCTTTTTATGTCGCTGGGCAACCACTGAATCAGCTGCGTATTGTGCGTGAGCGCTGTTGCTGATATTGTTATAATTGTCATTTTGAATGATATTGTGATATTCAAGATTTGTGAAGTCATACAGCTCTTGATAACTCAAAACAGTGACCGCTAGTCTCTCCTCCAGCTTTAAAAGTCTCCATAGACGTCTTGACAACACAAACACTCCTGTCACCTCAACGCAAACAAAAATGCGAGGGGCAGCAGGCGGTTAAAGGCACTTTGGGCGCATAATGCCGAGTTCAGACGGCATGATTTTAGCCCCGATTTTGACTCTCCAACAAGTTTTGGGAAATCGCTGGCAAATGCCTGAAATCGGTGCTCGTTCACGTGAGTAACAATCACACAGTGTGAACTATCAAAGACGCGATCTGAGAGAATCGCCGATGAGTTGCCGACACTTGTGAGATATTTGGCATGCTAAATATCTGTAGCTGTCGGCAATTCAAAATCATGCCGCCTGAAATGTGTTCTGTTTGAAAATAACATTGGCGATTACCTACAGCCAATGAGAGAGCAGCATCCACTAGTATGGGTATCTGCAGGCCAGGAGGTTGGGGAGGCAGGAGGTTGGGGAGAAGTTAAGGGCTTCTTTTTGGTGGAGGAAAAACTAGTGGAAATTTGACAGGAGCACCCGTGTCTGTTTGACGTCTAATCTGAGCAATACCACAACCGGGTCAAAATTGAACTCGGCATAAGCAGTGTGAAAAACGCTCACGGCCATTAGAAAACCATTTAAAAGAGGCGCCTCTCAACGCAAGAAGCGAATTCTGTGTGATCAAGGCTTTATGGAATATTATCTTAGCCCAAATATTATGTTGAGTTCTTTCATGAAAGATTAAAGGTCCTATGAAATTAAAATGATGTAGATGTAGATGTTAGTATCAGTATTGTTAGTTTTTAGGATATCTAGACGCTAGTGCGCACCAAAACAGTGACAAAATTCACGTTTAGGAGATATAAAACTGATATAAACACGTAAAGCTTGTAAATTGATCAACAGTTTAAGTCACCTCACATCAAATCGTGACCAATCAAATGCTCTCTAGTATCTGACATGCCCCGCCCCCTTCAAGATGCTTCACATTTGATGCGCTTGAGCTCATCCACTCTCACTGGCAGAGAGGTGAGAAAACAAAACCCTATTGGCTGTTTTTTTTTAAAGGGGAGGAGCTACTCTATGTACCACCCTCTCCATTTTTCAGTTGAGATTACGTCAAACATGAAATAAAAATGCACATTTCAAAGCACTTCACGGGACCTTTAAGAAAAGCTTAATTTGTGTATGGATGGATGGATGAATAAATAAATCTACACTTTGCTTCTTGCCTCTAACAGTTTGTGCCATTCCGGGACTACATGGACCGGACGGGGAACCATGTTTTGAGTATGGCGCGACTGGCCAAAGACGTTCTGGCCGAAATTCCCGACCAGTTCATTTCCTACATGAAGAGCCGAGGAATCAAACCCAATCCGGCGCCGCCTCCATACACACCTCCAGGACACACACACCACACACAGATCTGAGTGTCTCACACTCGGCTTTTTCTCTCTCTGGAATCGTGGTCTCACTTCTGGGTTCGGCTCCCAGTGTTTGAACACTCCGAGACACTCGAGGTACAGTGGCGTCTCTGTTTGTGCGCTTTATATTTTTCTGCCCGCATTTTTCCTGGGATGGACCCGAGGGCAGCATTTTTATTTTTTTTGGTTTGTTTTGGTTTCAAAATATCTATATCTTGGCCTGTGACTGTTTCTTATTTTGTGGACGAGATGACGAGAGGATGAAGAAAGGCTATGTTTGTGATTTCAAACTTGTGCCTGTCTGTGACCGTCTCAGTGTACCAGGACAAGTGTGTCCTACACTAACATTTGACCTTACTTAACTAGAGTGTGCACGTTTTCAGTGACGTTTGTTTTTTTTTTAGATCCGTATGGCTTTTATTTTGGTATCAGGTCAGGCCTGTGTCAGTGCGGGTTTATTATGTTGAGCGTCGCTTGTGGAGAAACGTTCTTTGATATTCATTGGGTTTTTTTGGGAAAGCATGCATGTGTGATGAGAAAGGTATTGTTTGTGACACATTTTCACACACGCTATTGAAGCACAACTTAAGCAATCAGCTCTAAATTGTTTTCTTGCAATGGTATTTTTGGGTCTTGTTTTCCAGCACAAGTATCTAAACATTTTTTTTAAATCAAGACATGTTTACTTGAAGATTTACTGAAAGAAGTCAGTTTTTGGATACAGGAAAAATATCTACCAATGGGAAATTAAATCTTTTATTTTTCTGACCACACTGGCATTTTAAGAACAAATCTCACTTAATTTTGATATGATTTTGATGCAGAAAACATGACTTTAGGCCCAGATTTATTAACAAATTCTGCTAATCCAAACCCTTTTTGGCGTAATATATATTCAGTGCTCAGCATAAATGAATACACCCAATTTTGAAAATTAATATTCTTATCCATTTCTCAGTGAAAATAGGTCATATATTTTGGTGCATTTGAACAAAACAGATTTATTAAACAGATATATTTGGGGGGCACCATGGAGCAACGTAGCAGGTAGACGTGTTGGCCACCGTCACCACAATTAAGTCGATAAAATAGTAATTTTCGTGTCATTAGACTAACTTCAAATGGGCTAAAAGTTTAGCTTGGCAACCATAGTGCTACATTTTATCTTTAAACTCTGTCAATGCCATCAAAAAAACAGCCCCAGGGCATTAAACCTTCCCAGTCACAGCCTGAGGCTACTGACAAAATGGCGATGAGCAACCAAACGGCGGGCCTCGGACTTGAAGGAAAAGATATGTCGCTGATGATGGAGAAGATATCGGAGAAGATTATCACCACCTTGGACGAGAGATTCAACAAACTTGAAGCGACTCTTCGAACCATACAAACAACGCAGTGTGAGTTAACTGAGAGAGTCGAGACGGTAGAGGGGCAGTCCGGTGATCATGAAACCCGTATCCTTTCCCTGGAAACTTCTGTGGATACTTTAAGCAAAGAGAACAAGATGCTTAAGTCCAAGCTTAACGACCTTGACGGCCGATCGCGCCGCAATAACATTAGAATTGTCGGTATCCCAGAAGGAGCTGAAAAAGGAAGGCCAACCGAGTTCGTGACGGAGCTGATATCGCAACTTTTCGAAGACTTCTCCGAACCTACAGTCATCGACCGCGCACACCGAGTTCCACTGCCAAACAGATATATTTATTAAAATATAATTTTTGTCACCAAACATCTTTAGAAATAGAAAGATAATACATTTAAATTTCAAGCAAAATATTGAAAAAAAAATTACAAACTACAAAATTTCAACAACATTTTATAGTTTTTTTTGTTTCTCTTGATTTTTGCTCTTTTTTTTTTTTCTTTCTTTTAATTAATATTTTTCCCTAACATACAAGTTTGAGCTTCTAATTTTTGGACTGTTATTGTAAACTATTTTGTTAGATTAGCTCCAGATTTGGCTTCGTTACTGACTAATCTAATATTCATTCATTCATTTTGTTTTCGGCTTAGTCCCTTTATTAATCTGGGGTCGCCACAGCGGAATGAACCGCCAACTTATCCAGCATATGTTTTACGCAGCGGATGCCCTTCCAGCTGCAACCCATCACTGGGAAACATTCATACACACTCATTCACACTCATACACTACGGACAATTTAGTTTACCCAATTTACCTATAGCACATGTCTTTAGACTTGTGGGGGAAACCGGAGCACCCGGAGGAAACCCACGCCAACACGGGGAGAACATGCGAAAGAGAAAAGGACTGATTCCTGTGAGACCCCAGTGAAAGACGAGTCTTCTCTGACGTCCAGCGTTCACCAGCCTCCGGCACCTAGACTGCAGCTCTGCACAAGACGTTTGGCCATAGGAGAAATGGTCGTGCCCAACTGAGCCTGGTTTCTCTCGAGGTTTTTTTCCTTCACTTTCGCAAATTGGTGAAGTTCGTTCCTCGCCGCTGTCGCCACTGGCTTGCATGGTTCGGGACCTGTAGAGCTGCGCATCGATGGATTTGCTCTTCAGTGTTTGGACTCTCAGCAGTGAAAATTAAACCACACTGAACTGAACTGAACTTAAACTCTAAAAACTGAACGGACACCATTCCAATTCACTATAATCTTCTATGTGAAGCTGCTTTGACACAATCTACATTGTAAAAGCGCTATAGAAATAAAGATGAATTGAATTGAATTGAACATGCAAACTCCACACAGAAATGCCAACTGACCCAGCCGGGGCTCGAACCAGCGACCTTCTTGCTGTGAGGCGATTGTGCTACCCACTGCGCCACCGTGCTGCCCCTATATATATATATTATATATCAAAATTTAAAGGGGTAGTTCATCAAAAAATTACAATTTCCTTATCATTTACTCACACTCAAATGGTTATAAACTTTTATGATTTTTTTTTTCTTCTTCTGTTGAACACAAAACAAGACCTTGAAGAATGTTAAAAAAAACAAAATAATTTTGACATTTAAGGGAACTAAATATACTTTTAAAGTCAATTCAGTTTTGGGTGAACTATCCCTTTAATAACAGCACAGTGAAAAACAAATAATGAACAGGTGTGGACAAAGGTGTTGTTTTTTTGTGGCAAAAAATATTCAGGAACATTTAGATGAATCATACAAGATGTATGACAGTTTGCGGAATTGTCTAGCTTAATTTAGATTCACATTTATTCATTTAGCAGACGCCTTTATCCAAAGCGACTTACAATTTGGTGGTAAAAGAAGCACTTCTAATCACCAGAGAGCAAATTACCATGGCAAGTTAATTTAGCATTTTTTTTGTTTTACGGAGTGTTTGTAGGAAAGTGTCTGGTGCATACGAAGAGGAAAGATATGAACGTCTCCTATTAAACAAACAATTTTGCACCTGACATGCTGAAATAGTTGCTATATGAGGAGAAAAGCAGAATTTTACAGTCATTTCTGTGATTGAATGGGTTTTCGTTTTCTAAAAATAGATCAAAATTATTATTATTATTATTATTAATATAATTTTTTTTTAAACAAGAAAAAACCCCACTGGCAGATATTTTCTCATTCGGTAAGCTTAAGCTGACTCTATTCTGATTGTTTGTCTAAAATGATGACTTCTGAAGTAAATGTATATGAGAATGTTTAGACGTTTGTACAGGACAACAACAAAAATGCTATCAAAATCATTGATTGCAGTGCATACACTTCTGTAGGAATGCAGATGGGCCATTTTAGTGCAGCACGGTTATGATGTGTTCAGAAATAAGCCCTCAGAATTAGTGTCACACACTCCATAGCCGTAGTTCATTCACCAATTCAATCTTCAGGAGAGGCTTTTAATCAAATGAGAGTGCCTGATGCATCTGATCTCCACCAGTACAGGGCTGAATGGAGGAGATGGTGTAATGGAGCACATTACAGTCCTGTCTGGATATAATAACCATGAGCATTTAGCCCCATGACTGCGCCTTCGCCCGTTCATTATCTCCAGATGTGTTTCTGCCAACCCATAGAGCATCAAACCATCCCACTTCCATTTTCATTTCATTTATTTATTTTTTTGTTTGTTGCATTTGTATTTATTTCAAGGAACATTATTGTTTATAGTATTTAAGTTTAAGTTTAAGCTATACTGCTCTATTCTTTTTTTTTGTTGTTTGAATGCATTTAACTTTTACACACAATAAACCACATTAATAAACACCACTTAATTTTAATTGCCTAATTATGTGTTTGTTCAATTTTAAAATGCTGTTTTAGATTTAAAGTTGTGGTATGCACTTTTTTGACTCTTGTAGCGCATAAAATTATCATAATATGTTTGCAGATATATGAGAAACATGCAAAGTGAACATATTTCTTTGTCTGAAAAACATAATTCTAAAGTCAGAAATTTGCTTTGAAAATGTGCTGGGTCGGAATGCCTGTCTTTGTTTTGGTTTCTATAACCAGCCCACTGTCTGTTTAGACAAATTTTATATCAGCACACCAGGTTGCCTTGGAGAAAAACCAACCCAGGCTCATTCTGAAAACGTAGCCCTATATACATTTCTGGAGAGCGCCAAATACGTTCCAGGAGGTACGTTTTTTTTGCAGTTTTTGTTTTTGGGAATCCACCAGAGGCCGCTGTGTACGCTTTTTGAGATCTCAAATTTCTCTCGTGAGTGCCATTCGCGCCTGCTCTTCTCGTGTAAATCCACCAGAGGCTGCTGTTGACTGACTGACTGATCGACCGATAACCCCACCCACCCCACCCCCTTCCCTAAACCCAACCAATAGTGTTTTCAAAAGCACCGATTGACCAGCGCCCACCCACTTCCCTAAACCTAACCGACAGTGTTTTCAAAAGCAATCTGGAAAAAGAAAAGCCCCCTGATTTTTACCACCTTTTCAGATTTTACCACATTCTCACCCTGTTATTTACTTGTTTATTTTATTTTTTGGCTTCTGTTTTTGTCTTACCTGCTTTCTGGAACCGTTCTTCGCCGGACTTGAACCCCGTCGTCGTGGTCAGCTCCTCTCTGCGTCTCAAGTCCGCCAATGTATGCTGCGAGCCACCGGACAAACTGTTAACAGCCGTCCATAGGTGGAAAAAAGGAAAAAGAACGACGTCATGCCGCCCCGTAGCGTTCGTTTTAAAGACAAAATGCAGCCATGCGTACTTCTGGCAACATAATTTGCGATCTCCAGAAATGTATATAGGGCTACGTTTTCAGAATGAGCCTATGTTGAAAAAAACTTCAAATTTCAGTGATGATGGCTGACTCAATGTATGCGGGCACAGGCAAAAATGCGACCTCTGGAAAATAATAGCAGCCTCTGAAATGAGTCGCAGATTCAGAGACATGTATGCCTTAATAAAATGTAAATGAGGCCTCTTTAAGAAAAACGTTGAAAAAACAACATATTTACGTTATTCAAAAAAATCCACATTTATTCCACTTATAATGGTACTCGGGTAGCACTACACAGTCTACACAGCAAGAAGGTCGCTGGTTCAAGCCCTGGCTGGGTCAGATGGCATTTCTCTGTGGAGTTTGCATGTTCTCAACGTGTTGGCGTGGGTTTCCTCTGGGTGCTCCGGTTTCCAGCAAGTCCAAAGACATGCACTATAGGGGAATTGGGTAAGCTAAATTGTCCGTAGTGTATGTGTGTATGTCCTGGTCCTCCAGGTTGGGGGTTGAGCGTTGGGCTAATGACCCCACCTTGTAAAAACTAGATGTTACGAAACACCAACATGGTGCAGCTAAATATCAACTCCGATATAAAACTGCCCTGGGAGTAAGTAAGAGTAAGCGAGTATAATGTTACTTCTTATGGGGGAAAAATGAACGGTATGAAGATCATGATCTCTTTGAATGAAAATTACAACCAAAAGCAGCATATGTGGAACCCAAATTACATCATCAAAAACAATTGGCCCATGGTCCAAAATAAATGTAGATTTTTTTAATAACGTAAATGTGTTTTTTCTTTTCTACATATTTTACAAAGAGGCATCATTTACAATATATTAAGCCACACATGTCTTGATACCCAGAGTTCCCATTGAAAATCATCATGAGGTGGTTTTTAATTAGCAAACAATATAAATAATACAAACGTAAACATTAGCTGAGCGGCTTGCAGTGAAAGAGTCAATCTGGCAAAGTTTGCAAAAACTAAAAAACCTCAAATATTTTGAATTTGGACTGCAATACCTAGGTCAACCACTAGGTTGTCAATCCTACATACTACACCTTTAAATCAGTAGATTTTCTTCAGTTGAATTAATTTGCTTTTTATTATTTGCTTTTGTGTTCGATTAAATTATACTTTTTGTTTGATTGAATAAACAATCATTTTCTAAACACCAAATATCCAGCCTGATCTCACGAGGAAACGTAACTATTTTACATTTTGTCAATTTAGTGGCTAATTCGTACGAGTTCAGTCGTATGAAAATGTACAATTTTGGTGGCACCAAACCCCGCCCCTAAACCCAACCATCATTGGGGGATGAACAAATCATACTAAATTAGATCATACGATTTCATAAAAAGTTACGAATTGCCGTGAGATAGCGTTGCATATATCACGTTAATCAATTTCCTGCCCTCAGGATAATCATTGGAAAGATTGCTACTTTGAAAGAAACACAAAACCAAGCTGCTAAACCTTCATCCCAAATGATACCCTTTCCAGATGCCCGAAACTAGTTTAACTATGCATATCATCTAATAATTTTAATACGCAGAGGTTAGACCTTCATTACACGGAATCCAATCCAACATGGGGAGCATTTTCTAAATCTAGCGTTTTAGGATGTTTTATACACACACTTTGTAATTATAAGACCATTTCACACTTAACTAAAAGCCTAGCTGCCTCGTTTTGGTTTGGGAAAAGTGGTAAAACATTACAAGCAAATTACTGGCAATCAAAAGCATGGTTACACTGCAAAGAGGGTTCAGAGATCTT
Source organism: Danio jaintianensis (assembly GCA_903798115.1). Lineage (NCBI taxonomy): Eukaryota > Metazoa > Chordata > Actinopteri > Cypriniformes > Danionidae > Danio > Danio jaintianensis. The sequence goes on from CAIGQV010019164.1 coordinate 3,318,032, forward strand.
CACGGGAGCCATTGATGTTGGATGAATAGGATGTTCCTCTAAAACACACCGCAATTGTCTTCAGACATTTCATTGGCTTCAAATTAATGACCTTTTTTCAGTAGGAACTGGATGCTTTTTAAACTGTTCATCGGTTCTTTGTTATTTGTGAAGCCAGTGACATCAATTCCTCCTTTTTTACTGGCAGGGATGCCATTGTTCTTGCAATATCTGATGAAAAAAGCTTGGATCTGGTGAATTAGCACATGGGATGCTATCTAGAAAAGCACACAAAAGAGGTTCAGGCTTTTTGCATATTCCATAATCAGAGATCTGACAGCAATGTAAACATCACTGGAAGCCATTTCATGCATTTTGATGACTGCATCACTGTCTAGTTTTATGCACACTTGGCCTCATATATGTTCCTTTAAAAAACATCAAATTCAGTCAACCCAGTCTCATTCTGAAAATCTAGCCCTATATACATTTCTGGAGAGCGCCAAATACGTCCCAGGAGGTATGTTTTTTGCAGTTTTTGTTTTCACGAATCCACCAGAGGCTGCTGTGTGCGCTTTTCCAGACCTCAAATTTCTCTCACGAGTGCCATTTGCGCCTGCTGTTCTCACATAAATCTACCAGAGACCAATGTCGACTGACTGACTGACCGATCGACTGAGCCACCCTCCTCCTTCCCTAAACCCAACCAACAGTGTTTTTAAAAGCACCGACAGAACCGCCCACCCACCCAAGAAAAGCCCTCGCGGAAGCCTGATTTTTACGTTTTCAGATTGTACCACATTCTCACCCTGTTATTTACTTGTTTATTTAATTTTTTGGCTTTTGTCTTGGCTTCCTTTCTGGAACTGTTCTTCGCTGGAGTCAAAACCTGTCGTCGCAGTCAACTCCGCTCCACATCACAAGTCCACCGACGTACGCAGCGAGCCACTGGACAAACTGTTAACAGCGGGAAAGACATCCACGTGGAGGTAAGCAGTCAGCTGGTAGCGCGAAAAGGAACGGCATCATACCACCCCGTAGCGTTCGTTTTAAAGATGAAATGCAGCCATATGTTCCTCTGGCTACATAATTCACGATCTCCAGAAATGTATATAGGGCTATGTTTTCAGAATGAGCTTGTGTTGAATTCAGTATATTATTCCTTTACCATATGCATTTTGCATACGCAAAAAAAGAAAAAAGTTAATTTTGGAAAACACCCAAACCTCTGTTTGTTGATTTAATTGCTGCCAGTTTACACAAAAAAGCTAGATAATGCAGAAAATTAAAAAAATTATATATAAAATAGGGACTGGTGAACTTGTTTTAACTTCATAAGGGTCAGATATGTAACCAGCATATGTTTACATTTAGTACAAAACTTTTAAAATACATTTTAACAGTCCTGATGTGTTTACACACGATTGTGTTTCGCAAAATAAGTGGTTGAGGGCAGTGGCAGTTCTAGTTTAAATGGCACCCTGGGCGAACCACCCCATATACACCCCATATAAAGTTTTAGTTTTACTAGTGGTTTTTACTAGTGGATATATATATATACAGGGCTTGACATTAACTTTTGCTCACCAGCCACTGTGGCTAGTCATCTTCCAAAATTACTAGCCACTTGACATTTTCACTAGAGAAAATTTCGTTGTTGTGATTGAGGGTTAAACATATATATGAAAATAACTTTCAAATTGACGCTCAGTGGTTTCCAAGCAATCTGACCTCAGAAATTTAAACCTCTACTGCAAATTGTCAGATATTTATTTAAAAATCCAATAAAAGGAACTTCTCTTGAGTAAAATGATGATTATAAGAATAATACCCATTGTGTAAGGGTTAATTTGACGTGCATATACAGTATAAACAAAAGCATTTCTTGGTATTTTGTATTTTGACTCTGCTTGTACTGACCACTTGCACACTGAGGTAACAATTCATTTCAACTGTAATGCTCACCGCCATCCGGTAGTCGAGAATGACTGAATAAATAGAATCGAAATGCGCACATCTTATCGGAAATTTGATTTTTGAATTTGAAATTTGTATTCTCGATACCCAACCCTACTATATAGTGTCGACGGAGATCACTTTTCTAAAATGGGTCTGGATGAGGAGCGTTTTCATTCTAAAATGACGTTTTAAAATAAAATGCACAAGTATTAACGACTCCATAGTTTAACTAGTATTAATGGCTATTTTTCTGCCTTTTTATTATGTTTGGTTCTAAAAAATTGGGTTTTCACAATTATTTTCAGTGCTAAAAAGTGTTTTTGGTTTTTTATTTACTAAATTTCACAGAATTTTTGACAGTGAAACATTAATGCAATTTTGAGTAAACTTCATGTATTTCATATTTTGGTCATCAACAACCTACAATAGGAGTTTTCTGTTATTATTATCATATTACTAGATTTTCTATGCACTCTTTTGCTTTTCAAAGTGTTAAAACTGAACTGAACTCACTCGACACCACAGTGGTCAGCGAGAATGGGCTGAATTGGGAATTGTAAGTACGCTTGTGTGATGTTTTACTGCGTTTTCCAGTGTGGACCAACAAAAAGTTTACAATCTACTATTTTTCATCATTTGTTTGAAACATTATGGGAGCACTTTAAATGATCTATTTGTTTCTCCTTCTCAAGATGATGCTGTAAAAAAAAAAAGAGAGAAAAATATCAATTTATTTTTGTTCGTACCAGGAATGTATGATAAGCCATTAAATCCAGCAAATAATAGGGTTGACAGTGTAGAGAATGTATGTATCTTAGTTTTACAGGAAGCGTGTGGCACAGGACCTGTTACACATACGTTACGTGCATCCGTCCACATGTAACAAACATACTGTAGAGACTTCATCACAATACTTGTGCATGTATGGCCTGAAGCTTCGTGGACCGATTGGGTTTGTTTTCTCTTGCTATTTCTGTAGTTATGTTGGGATGTTTTTTTTTTTTTATATATATACATATATCAAAATATATATGTTAAAGGTACACTATGAAACTTTTGGCCAGGCGGTTAATAAATAAAACTGCATGCGTGTTGTGGAGGAATGAAATGAAATGGAATGATTTTGTTTTTTTAAAGATATCATCTACACCAATGTGTAGTAATCCCATTGTTAAGTTATTGGAAATATTGTTGTTTTTAAATTAATGGTATTACAAATTTTCCAGTTTACTAGAAAGCATACTAGAGAGCTAAAGACGTTCTTTATTTGGTGATTATTAGATTTATCATCCTCGAAATTAAATGCAGCACACAGCACAACAACACACCATATAGAAATAACATCAGCTAAAGATATATAATGAACTGACAAACTTGTCACGAGCTACAAGACTGTCTGTTGGTTAAATAAAATATCTTACTTGTTGAGCAAGTAAGAGGCATTTCTGGGTCAGAATTAAACCCTTTCAAATCGCTAAAAAGCCAAGTCAATGTTGACTCAGGGTTTATTACCACCCAGCAGGCACATGACATCAGATTGACATTGTACCTCAACGTCGTGGGGACGTTGTATTTTGTTTGGAAATGAAAATCGGGTTGACCTCAGAACCCAACGTCAGGCCGACGTCAATGTCCAACGTCCAAATCAACCAAATATCAACATCTAATGATGTTACACCTTGACGTTGTGTGGACGTTACCACTATGACGTAGGAATTCGATACCAATCGATACTGAAATTTTAAAAACGTCCATTTCCCATTCTAACATTTAAGCGCTGCTGAGCGCACACTTAAACAGCGCTGATTTGCCATTGTGTTCACGTGCTCAACAGAAATGACTGTGATTGGTCGTGAAGGTCATCGGTTCACCACTGTTTACTGAGTGTAACCGCAGATACAGGGACACTGGAGCATGTTAAAGCCGCGATTCATCAGCGGATCACTCGTATTTCAGCTTATAGATAAACCAGCTGATCAACGTGACTTTAAAATGCTCCAGTGTCCCTGTATCTGTGGTTACACTCAGTAAACAGTGGTGAGTTCGGTGAACCGATGACCTTCACGACCAATCACAGTCATTTCTGTTGAGCACTTGAACACAATGGTAAATCAGCGGTATCGAATTCCAATATCGTGACAATACTACTATGACGTCTATCAGACGTTGGATTTTGGTTGTCATACCTGACGAATAAAGGTCAGTATTTTATGTAAATATGACGTTGGTTTAAGTTGTTGGCTGGACATTGGATTTTGGCCACTTTCCAACAAAACCTAAAATCAACCAAATATCAACATCTAATGATGTTACAGCTTGATGTTGTGTGGACGTTACCACTATGACGTCTATCAGACGTTGGATTTTGGTTGCCATACCTGATGAATTAATGTCAGTATTTGATGTCAATATGACTTTGGTTTATGATGTTGGCTTGACGAGGGATTTTGGCCACTTTCCAACACAACCTAAAATCAACCAAATATCAACGTCATTTGACTTCGTTATTGGACATCAAAATAACGTTGTCCTTAGATGCTGGCAAGACACTAAATTTTGGTCACCCGACATCACAACCTAAATCTAACCTAATATTAACGTCTTATGATGTTGTGTGCCTGCTGGGAGGCTTGTATAGTTTTGCTTGTAGACTCTGCTTTAGTGTTTTTATGGTCCATGCTCTCAGACATAAAAATTGACATGATTATCTATCAAAAGGTGCACGTTTGTGCCTTTTAGGTTTGAATATGCACACTCTAGCTACTAATATGGACCCTGTTGACACGAACATGTAACTTTTGAAAAGGCACTACCCCAGTCACCTTTATTTCTGAGAGTCTGGTCAATATTTCTCACTTGTTGATACTT
>CAIGQV010019164.1:3336794-3372510 GCA_903798115.1 Danio jaintianensis
TGTGTGTGTGTGTGTGTGTGTGTGTGTGTGTGTGTGTGTGTGTGTGTTCCACACTGAGATTATTAAGTTTGTGATTTTTCGACAAAGAAAAAAATGAACTGTTATCAAAGACTGTGATCATGTTTTTCTAAAAAGTAAACCTTTCAATTAACATTGTTTGTGTGGACTTGAATGAGAATTGTACTTTGAGCCTTTATTTGTGTTTTATTTTTATTTATTATTTTGTGTGTAGCTGGTGAAAATACCCTCAGAAAAATTATAATATTTGTTTTTGTACTCCATTTGGTAGATTTATATCTACCTGGCGCCCGGACAAGAATATATATATTTAAGGATTAAAATGTCTTTTTTTTTTTTTGTAAATTCAGTCAGTTTCTTTAAAATTGGAGTACACCAAAATAAAGGTGCAGTATGTGAGTTTGACACCCAGTGCACCCCAATTCAAAACACACGCAAGCGCAGGTTGCCAGATTGACGACATCAACAGGAGTGTGCCTGACTATCGAGCCTAAAGGCTGATTTAAATTGTGTTGTAAATAAGAGCAACGGCATGCAATAGAAGGAATATTTTCGTATTAAAAGGAGTTGTTGTTCTAACCAACACCTGAAATGTATATTTTAGCAATGGCTTCTGTTTCATGCAGCTGAACAACAGCTTTATTCAGTGTTAAATGCTAACAATGTGAGTTTGAATGCCGTTTTACATTACATTTATTGCCATACTACTGAAAGCAGCAGCAGAAAGTTCACCTCAGATCTTAAAAGACAACACCTTTCAGTGATTCAGCATGTACATTTATTAACGTCAAAGAGGTTTAATATGTCTTAATTAGATTATAAACCTTACCATTTTGTGAGTGAGTGCATATTCTGTGCTTCTGAATGCTTGTATTTAAATTTCTGTCATGTTTTGTCTGGTGCAAACATCCAAATTGCTTATCACTGCAAATCTCGTCACGTAGCATGTTGTTAGGACACAGGGTTACAATGTAACCTGCTCACCTGATGTTTACGTTCGTAATATTTATATTATTTGCTAATTAATAACCTCATGTGGAACTCTGAATCTGTGTCTCATTTCGCAGCCCGCTACTGTCCACCGGAGGTTGCATTTTGGTCACGGACATATGCTCAGAGGGCCTTCCTGACTGAATGAATGAAATACACTGTTTTCCACCAAGGCAACCCAGAGTGCTGAAATATAATTGGCTAAAGTGGCAGTGGTCGGGTTAAAGGGACCAAAACAAAGACAGACATTCCGGCACGGAAAGCACATTTTTAAAGCAGAATTTCTGACTTCAGCATTGTTTTTCAGATAAACAAGAATGTTCACTTAGCATGTTTCTTAAATATCTGCAAACATATTATGCTATTTTTATGCTTTAGAAGAGTCAGAAACGTACATACAGCACCTTTAATGGTGCTTTAAAAAGTCCTTGAATCTGCTGTCCATGAAAGAGTGGGAACCCTGAATAGTTCACCCAACAGTTATAAGTTGTAAAACTTGGATAAAATCGTCTGCTAATTGAATGAATGAATGTAAATGTTGTTTTGGCATGACTCTTGCAGACCGCTGAGCTTTTGGTGGGTGCCGGACAGATGCGTTCAGCCCAGGAGAAACAGAAAGACATGCAGGAGCTGGAGTTACTGAGACAGAAAGAGACGGCGGAAAAGCGCAGTCGCACGCTAATAAGAGGAACCAGGTGAGACTGTGTCATCATATTAGGTATGGGTTAAGATGGTTGATAAGTTTACCTGTGGTTCATTTTATTTAAAAACTTTATATTTTTAGCTGCTTTTTTATTTAAGAAATAGTCCACTCAAAAAGAAAATAATATCATCATTAAACATGCTGTTTTAAACCTGTATGTTTTTGTTCTTTTGTGGAACATGAAAGATGTCCTTGTGCCTGTACAATAAGATGTTTGATGTACAGTTGAAGAATTATTAGCCCCCCTGTATATTCTTTTCCCCAATTTCTGTTTGAAGGAAAGAAGATTTGTTTCAAGACATTTATGAACATAATAGTTTTAATAAGTCTTTTCTAATAACTGATTTATTTTATCTTTGCCATGATGACAGCACATAATATTTGACTAGATATTTGTCAAGATACTAGAATTCAGCTTAAACGGACATTTAAAGGCTTAACTAGGTTAATTAGGCAAGTCATTGTATAATGATGGTTTGTTCTGTAGACAATCGAAAAAAAGTTGCCATTTCTTTGTGGAGTTTGCATGTTCTCCTCGTGATCGCGTGGGTTTCCTCCGGGTGCTCCGGTTTCCCCCACAGTCCAAAGACATGCGCTATAGGTGAATTGGGTAAGCTAAATTGTCTGTAGTGTATGAGTGTGTATGGATGTTTCCCAGTGATTCGTTTCAGCTGGAAGGGCATCCGCTGCCTAAAACATATGCTGAATAAGTTGGCGGTTCATTCCGCTGTGGCGACCCCAAATTAATAAAGGGACTAAGCCGAAAAGAAAATGAATGAATGAATAAAAACAAATTCACAGGAGGGTGAATCATTTTGACTTCAAATGTACATGACAGCATTAAAAAAATACTATAAAGTGTTATGTGACCCATTTTTGACGATTCTGGTAGTTTAGCCATTTTTGCCAAATCAAATGTTTGAATATTACAGCTAGTTATATTATAAACCATAAACAAATTTCTGTACATTATCTATTAGGGATGCAACGGTTTTCGGTAAAAAAGCGTATCGTCCCGTTGTCTGGTGCGCCCTGTGATCCACGGTTTAGAATATGCATTATTAATATTGGTTTGGTGATTAAAAACAACTGCAACAAAGCAAAAAAGTGCCGCATTTGTACGCTTCCGATTACCTTTCACATGTCTGTGACCTGTCCAATCACCTGTTAGTAAGTAAATCTCTTGTTGACATCACATTTCCTCACTTGTCGGTGTGTCGAGTTTCTGAGAGTTCAGCATGGCAAGTGAAGGAGATAAAGCGCAGGTGAGACCAAATCACAGCGTATTGCTGTCAGTGTTTCAACAGACACTCAATGTAAATTCGGACACACACAAACGAAGTGCCGAATTAAATTTTTTTTGCAAAGATAGCCTAGATCAGTGGTCACTAATTGGCAGATCGAGGTCCGTGTCCAGACCCAGAAGCGTCCCATACGGACCTAGAGCTACAGCCTAAGGTCCTGCAGGTTACTTCAGTCCTGCTCCCGCTGGGTGCTATTCCTCACCCGGTCGCTCCCGCTATTAATTCGCTCTGTTGTGTCAAACCGGGATTGAATCGTCTTTTTTATAATTGTACTGACATGCGGCTGTGGTGATAAAGAGGGTAAATTCATTGCAAACATGCACTGTTTTAAAAACATTTTAAACTTGTAAAGATTCGATGATGATTAATGATCACTATGAGCTCAACAGATCTTTTAATCCCAGTTGCTTTGAGCACGTCCTGTCTTGTTGATATGATTATATGCGTTACTACGGAGACATGTTAATACGCAGCTGTCAATCAATTTGGTGTGCGGGGAAACCACACTCCTACGTCACGTTGTGGTGGGCCTCAAAATGGGAGGGATTTGGATCCTATTTTAACGTCAGGAAATTTCAAAAAAGAGGCTTACTGTCTTTTTATCACTCCAATATGACTGTGGACACACTATATTTTTCTGTAGCCCTTTTTTTCTAAACATAACACGTATCGTACTGTACTGAAACTGTGATACATACCGAATCGGAGTAGATTGAACCGTTGCATCCCTGTTATCTGTGTATCATATCTGATTACGCTTGACCCGAATTACAAAAGACTTCCCTAATACAGATGGTCAGTTTTGGAAATGTGAATCTTTGCACATCAGTAGGTTATATCTTCTTACATAGGGTTAGGAAGTAAATATAACAATCATTTCCTTTCTTCTCTTATTGTTAAAGACACTCTCGTTTCCGTGGCTCATACGTCATTGAAGGGCTGAAGTCCATCGGGGAGAATGATGTGGTTTACCACCAAGGACTTCACAATGTAAGTGTTTCTGAAAGATGTGTCTTGTTCTTGTCAAAGCAGCATTTGTTTGATTGAAAAATCTAGTAAAAACAATTGAAAATATATTAACTTTATGGTTAATGTGACAGTAATGATGCTGAAAGTTCATAGGAATCGATTGTATTTTAGCATTTATTTTCATGCAAAATTTGCTTTTAAGTTTGAATAATTCACCATAATTAGACATATATGCTGATATTTAATCATTCAGTTTATCGTGATTATGAACATGCACAATATTGATATCATAAGCACTTAAATATATTGTAAATTGTATTATGTATGTATTATTTAAACCTTGCTTTGCTGTGCTTTTTAAGAATATTCATATTGTTGTTTTGCAGTGGCTGTTTATAACACTTAGACTTAATTTAAGTGTAAGATTTATTTTTAAACATTTACGTTTTAACGTTAATCATTGACATTGGGACTGATTATTTGTTAATGTTTAATTTTAATGTAATTTTAAAATGGGTAAGTGTAATAATTAAATATATATATATTTTAATAATAATTTTAATAATAATTTTGAATGTTAATTTCTTAGTTAATGTTTAATAATGCATTAAAAAAAACAATCATTTTATTAAATATAGTTAATGACCAATAAAATTCTGTTGTCTTTTTAATTAAATTTAACGTAATTATAATATGGGTAAGTGTAATAATTTGTTTTTAAATTAAAATTAAAAAATAGTATTATATTAATAATATTAAAATAAATTTTAAAAATGATATTTTTTATTATTTAAAAAATAATAATTTTTAACTTCTGATTTTAATGTTAATTTCTTAGTTAATGTTTAATAATGCCTTAAAAGTCGTAATCATTTTATTAAATTGTTAGTAATCAATACAATTTGGTTGTGTTTTTAATTAATGTTAACATAATTATAATATGGTTAAGTGTAAGTTATTTTTTTTTATTTTTAATAATAATATTTAGCTGTTGATTTCAATGTTCATTTCTTAGTTAATGTTTAATAACGCATTAAAAAAATCATAATCATTTTATTAAATATAGTTAATGACCAGTAAAATTTGGTTGTGGTTTTAATTAACGTTAACATATAATTATAACATAGGTAAGTGTAATAATTTATTTTTAATAATTCCTTTAATTATAAAAAAACATTATTAATAATTTTTAACTGTTGATTTTAATGTTCATTTCTTAGTTAATATTTAATTATGCATAAAAAAAAAATCATAATCATTTTATTAAATATAGTTAATGACCAGTTAAATTCGATTATTTTTTTAATTAACTTTAGCATGTCAATATAATATAGGTAAGTATAATAATTAATTGTTAATCATTTTTTAAATTATTTTTTATAATAATAATAATAATAAAATGTAAAAAAAAAAAAAATGTACCTGTTATGTGATTTTAATGCATTAACTAGTGTTTACTAATGGAAATTGATTATAAAGTGTTACCTAAAGTGAATGTACAATAAAGCAATACTCTTAAGTATTTTTTTAGTTATTTTTAAAGTAGTCTTTTTTGCAGTTTAGGTCAATATCTTGTTAATATCGTGATAGAGGCTTCAGAAATTAATCGCAACAAGAAAATTAAATATCGACAGAAACCTAACCATAATGTCTAATAATTCTAATAATTTACCACAATAACTTCATTTTTCCAAATTTGCCCAGTCTTTTTAAATGTTTTTAGAAATACCTTTGTTTTATTAACATGTATTTTTGTTTTTGTCTTATATCCCAAGTTTAAGAGTTATTCTCATGACTTGGGGAAGGCTGTGAGACGTGTACCCAAACGCAAACAGATGGCTCAGGACTCAGACAGCCATCGACGCTCTGCGCTAAACGTACGTCTGTTCCTGCGGGAATTCTGCATCGACTTCCTGGAGAACTGCTATAATCGTCTCATGTACCTGGTTAAGGTATTTAAAACAACATCTACATCAGTGAAAGCCAACAGTCTCTTTCTGTGTGCCCTTCGAATAATTAATTGTATGAAATACACCCTAAAATTTTGGTTAGATTTTACAGTAAAATTTGTGTTAGTAAATGCATCAAGTAACATTAACTAATACAAGCATATTGTAAAGTGTTAATGAATATTCAAACAGATTTTTAACAGTATTTAGGACAAGAATTGTTCAAGTGATTTTTACCAGATTTTTTGGGCTTAAAGGTAAAGACACAACTGAGTGTTTGTTCCGCAAATTTGCTTTCATTGAAAACCTTTTAGGGCGGCACGGTGGCTCAGTAGTTAGCACTGTGGTCTCACAGCAAGAAGGTTGCTGGTTCGGGCCCCGGCTGGGTCAGTTAGCATTTCTGTGTGGAGTTTGCATGTTCTCCCCGTGTTGGCGTGGGTTTTCTCTGGGTTCTCCGGTTTTCCCCACAGTCCAAACACATGCGCTATAGGTGAATTGAGTAAACTAAATTGGCCGTAGTGTATGAGTGTGTGTGTGAGAATGAGTGTGTATGGGTGTTTCCAAGTACTGGGTTGCGGCTGGAAGGGAATCCGCTGTGTAAAACATATGCTGGATAAGTTGGCGGTTCATTCCGCTGTAACGACCCCTGATGAATAAAGGGATTAAGGCGAAGGAAAATTAATGAAAAGAAAAATGAAAGTTTGTGAAAAAAAATTTGGCATAAACGAAACGTTTATTTGTTTTTAAAACAAAAATGAGAAAACCAATTATACACGGATGCACAGATCGTTCTTAATGAATTGTTTTTGCCATAAAAATAACCTTTGTTGCTGACATGACATTTAAAGGGGACCTATTATGCCTTTTTTTTTTACAAGATGTAAAATAAGTCTTTGATATCTCTAGAGTGTGTGTGTGTGTGTGTGTGTGTGTGTGTGTGTGTGTGTGTGTGTGTGTGTGTGTGTGTGTGTGTGTGTGTGTGTGTGAAGTTTCAGTTTAAAATACCACACTAATATTTTTTTATCGCTCTTTGAAACTGACCCTTTTAGGCTTTGATCCTAATTGTGGCATTTGGTGACTGTTGCTTTAAATTCAAATGAGATTGTGCTCTTTTCAAAAGAGGGTGGAGCTATAAATGCTTGTGCGTCAGCATAGTGGCAGATTAAAAAACAAGACTAACGTCCTATGCTAATGAGGGAGAGATGGTCACTAATGGGCGGGGCTTTCCCCCTCTGATGACGCGTACAAAGGGAGAATGTCAATCAAAGTGTTTCTGCAGACTGTTTTTATCAAGTGTGATTTATAACAGTTATAACAATCGTGATTATATCAATTGAAATAATTAATTTTCACCATTAGAAGCTGGCTATGTTCACACACTGATGCCACACAAATGTGCTTAAACCATTTATAAAAGTGATTTTTGCATAATAGGTCTCCTTTAAATAAACATATATGATTTGACTGTGCTATTTGTTCATCATGATTGTTATTATTTTTTGCACACCAGGAGGGGTTGATCCGTGAACGGGCCCAGCAGCATGATGAGACCTACTATATGTGGGCTTTAACCTTCTTCATGGCCTTCAACCGTCTGCAGAACTTCAAACCGGATGTGGTATCTGAGACCATTTCCATCCGCACCTTTCACTTCATCGAGAAGAACATCACCAACTACTACGAGATGATGCTCACTGACAAGAGTGACGCCACATCCTGGTCTCGCAGGTCTGTCTGCTAAACTTGTGTGTTCTTGTACGTGCACATATTGTTGGTTTGTACAAGGTGTTTATAGTGCCCAGGGTTCCACAGGTCATGGAATGTCTGGAATATCATAGAAATTTTCCAGTCAGGGAATTTTTTTTTTTTTTTTTATAAGTCAGGGAATAACAGGGATTTTTGTCTGTCATTTAAAATGTCACTTCCCATTTATCAAAATGGATTTCTTCTATACCATGTTTTGTTTTTTTGTTTTTTATCATGATGCTTATCATGGTGAGCACTTTGTATATTCAAATATAATGTTATTTAATTTAAAATGATACTGTATTTTCCTATATATATTCTATATACTTATATATTTTTCTAATATTTAACATTAAAGGTTCAAGACACCCTCGAGTACTTTTTTGGACATTTTAACGGATTTGTGTGTGTTGAGCATAAGTTAAGACAATGTTAGCACCTGTCAGCTTTAATTGTGGGGTAAACTGGATAATTTTGAGCTTTTGTCAGCTAATTTCATCTTCTGGGTTTAAAATCATTTTTGGGGTGGGATTAAAATCGGTGACGTAGCGCGAATCTGCTAGTGGAGGGATGACGTGTCGATTTCTCATAATTATTCATAGCTGAGTTTTCTTATCCTATGAGAAGACCCTGCTTCTTAATTATTCATCAGAGCATGTGCAAGCACGAAGGCAAGGCAGACCTGCCAAGCTGTGAGACCCAATGACTGGGTGAGACCGCGTCTGCGATACGGCAAGCAGTATTTAGCCGTTCATGAAGGGTTGTAACGTTATGGTTTGTTTCCATGATTCACAGAGTTTGTTGCCTGTGTTTCCCCGCGATGCTGTCAGGGTCGATACAGCAAAGCTGTTGATTTGCACTTTGCAGCAAGTATTTTTGTCGAGAGAGCTGTATGAGAATTGGAGAATGGCGGACTTTCTTTTATCAGTGGAGTTCATTACCACTTGGACACATCGCCTATATCCGTTCTGTTGTGTTCACCTATGTTTAAAATGTCTAGATTACCGGCAGGGTTAATGGTTGAAATAGACATGGCAAGAGACCTGCTGCACTGCTATCCAGTGTGTCAGCATTCAGACCCGGGGATTCAGAAGGAGAGAAGTCCTCCTCATTTATAATATTTACATGGTTGTCTTTATAATCAGGGTTCATACGGTCATGGAAAACCTGGAAAAGTCATGGAGTTTTGACATGGCATTTTCCAGGCCTGGAAAAGTTTTGGAAAATCAGAAAAACCCACAAAGTTTTGGAAAAGTCATGGAAAACAGATATCTGTATACTTGAATATAGGTTAGTTGTCTTTTCTACTTTTCTGTCCTTGGCCAATCACATACTCTCACATTATTAGTGCGGTGAAAGCATAATCTAAATCAATTTAACATAGATATAAGAATAATCTGAAACTAAATAGATTGTTGCGTGTTTTACGATATGCTGTAATAAATTTGAACATGTATTGTTTTTTTACCACGCATATGTAGACATTGCATGAAACATTAGGTCATGAAAATTTACTTGAAAGTCTTGGAAAAATCATGGAAAAGTCATGGAATTTTTGTAGTAAAAATGTGTATGAACCCTGTATAATGATATAACAAATTGTGGTTATGATTATGAAATGACGAATAACATATGTAGCAGGGCATTAAATTACTGTATCATGAAGCATTTTTTGAAAAAATTCTGTGGTAGACTTGAACCGAAAGAAGGGGGTTTCATGGCCCTTTAAACACGACAGGAATTTAAACAGTGTCTTGGCTGGCCAAAATCTGCCAGAAAATTGCAGCAATTAGATAAAATATTATTATTATTTATTAAAATTATTAAAATATTAAATATAGATAAAGCTCCTCAAAATTTTTGCATTATTTAGATTTTTTTTAAATATATGTCTATATATATTTATATATATATTTTGATTTTGCATTAAATTTAGCAATTGTCATTGAAAAGTCATTGAAAGTCAGGGAAAAGTCTGGGAATTTTATATGTGGCTTAGAGTGGGAACCCTGAGTGCCTTTGCTGCGTTTTGTCTTATTTTTGAAGTAGTGATGTGACACCATTTGTTAATCATATTAATATCAGCATACGCCAATTAACCTACTGATTTTTAACATTATTAAAAACTTAAATTGCTGGTCAGAATTGAGTAATCATAATACTTTGTATTTTGTTTTGCTAAGTGTGAAACATTTACTTTCTGAAAATACTTATAGTAATTAGCCTCCTTCCAGTGTTGTGATTTAAAATTGATTCTAGTGTTTATTATTAACATTATGAACTCTTTGTTATGTTTTATTTGTCATTTTGTCAAACGGATGAGTTTTCAGTCATTTTTCTATCATTATTGTAATGTTTTGTGTATAAATAAAGCTTAAGGGTAGAGTTAGGGCTCATTCACACCGAATGCATATTTGCTTCTAAAAACGCAAGATGCAATGGTTTGGAATGGTTTGGGGAAAAAAAGCAGAGTATAAAGTACGAGGGTATCCGGACACCGCCACAGAGTGCCTGCAAAACAGAAACTTGCAACTGTTGCCCCGCCTCCGAGCTCTGCTGATTGGTCCACTGCTGTGGAACTGACAGTAATGAGCTGCACACGGTGTCTAAAAAAACGCGATGCTCACGTGCGCAGCACTTCTAAAGATGTGAGCGTAACTGTTACACGCGTCCATCAAGCTTGTTTACATTGAAAAACAATTGAAAAATTCAGAGTTGTAAAGAATAAACGCACTGTGTGTGAACGGCCCCTTAGTTGTCTTTGCTTCAATTATGTCCTTGGCCAATCACATGCTCACATTATTTTATCTAAGAGTGTTTTGTAAGCATTATCTAAATACATTTTGCATAGATATTAAAATAAAGATAAACTACTTAGATTGTCATGTATTTTACAATATACTATAATAAATTTGAACGTGCATTTTTCTTATTTACCATGTATACATAGACATTACATACAACATTAGGTCGTGAACATTTACCTAAAAGTGTGCAAATTCTGAGCAAATCTTGCGAAGAACCAACATCTCCATATTTGACCTAAAAAAAAAATTCTCGTTAAGTAAATTTTATGTAATATGAGTCAATCATCTTTTTCCCCAGGATGCATTTGGCTCTGAAGGCCTATCAGGAGCTGCTGCTGACAGTAAATGAAATGGATCGTTCAAAGGATGAGAATATCCGCCACAGTTCCAGTGTCATCAAGAGTATGTTTTTCTTTCCTCTTCTTCTGAAACAATATTTTAAAGAGGCCATATCGTGCTGTTTTAAGAAGTCTTGATTTTGTTTCAGTGTTTATTTAGCAAGTATGTACTAGGCTGTATGAGTTTGCGTGTGTTCACTTACAACACAACGCAATTTCATATAAAATAATACTTTTTTTTCTATATATATTGTATATATTTGTAATATTCTTCTAATATTTCATATAAAACAATACAGATGGCAAATAAAAAAATGGCAGATTAAAAAAAATATAGCAAGCTCCTCAAAATTTTTGCATTATTTAGATTTTAAAAAATATACATTTTGATTTTGCATTAAATTTAGCAATTTCTTTGCCTCAACATCATGCATTTAAAATCAATTAACGCTCTGCAATTAATTGATTATCCCTCACTTAATTTCCTCTGTTGTATGCAGGTAATATCTTTTATCTGATGGAGTTCAGGGAAATCTTTTTGACTCTCCTGCGCAAGTATGACGAGCGAATGCAGCCTCGCTCGTTTCTCCGAGATCTGGTGGAGTCGGCTCATCTGTTCCTCAGGATGCTGGAGAGATTTTGCAAGGGCCGAAACAACCTGGTGGTGCAGGTGTGAGACAAAAGTGTTCAATCGCTTGTTTTTTTCTTAAAGTACACATGAAATCTAAACTGTTATGTGTTAGCTCACATTGCTAGTTCTGTGGCCAACGATTCATCTGTGCATGTCATTAAGAAAAAAAAACAATAGTTTACCCTTGTAAACTTTTTATTTAAAGTATGAAAATGCACTTCCTGTTTATTTTCAGTTAAATTCTCAGATTAGGTCTGTCTGAGGTATTGGGCGTGGCTAATATACTTAACCACACCCCTCCAGCTGTCAGTTTGGACAACAAACAGAAATGGTGAGGAAGAGGAGTCTGTTAGGTTGTATTAACTCTCACCAAACCCTTTTCCCCATCTTTCTGAATGAAATGCCTACTTAACTACATCCAATCAGCTCGCAGTAGAAAAAACAAGCCACGCCCACTGTTTTCTCATTTAATATTCAGTTTCTCTCTGAACTGCGTCACAATGCGGAAAAAAAAAAAACAGTCACAGCTTCCGGTTCATGTGGACTTTAATACTTTATTACATTGGTGGAATTTGAATAGCAAGAATTAAGTACATTTATGTTTTTTACTTCTAGAGGAAGAGAGTAAAGCGAAGGAAGCGTAGCCAGAAGAAACCAGAGATGGAAACCACCGCTGAAGAACTGGAGCAGACATGGCAGATCGTGTCTGAAGAGCTCAGAGCGTCAGGCTTTCAGGTGAGTAACAGAAAATCAGGGGGGGGGAAAAATGAAATAATGATGCACAAAACTCTACAGCAGAGGTGCCCAAACTCCGTCCTGGAGGGCCGGTGTCTTGCATATTTTAGTTCCAACCCCAATTAAACACAAAATCAAGCTCTTTCTAGGTATACTAGAAAGCTCCAGGCAGGTGTGTTGAAGGATGTTGGAACTAAACTATGCAGGACACCTGCCCTCCAGCTCTACAGGATGCAGTATGCTAAGTTACTTCAAATAAGTATTTAATTACTAATTACATGATTAAAGTTGTATTTAAATTGCTTCTCTAATTACTTTGTCTGAAAAGTAACTTAAGTACTCTGTTTAAAAATCAAGCATCTGTCTTTCAGGTGAGTGACAGAAAATCAGATTTTTTTGTTAATTAAAGAGTATAGCATACTACAATTTTGAGTAAGTTCATTAAAAAAAAGTAATTAATTACTAATTACATTATTGACATTGTATTTAAATTAATTTTCTTATTTCTTTGAAAAGTAACTTAAGTACTCTGCTTTCAAAGTCATTTATTGCAGTAATTCATGTCTATGGGCATTAACCAAGAAGTAGCTAACGCAGGTTACTATGAGCTATAGGCCCACACAGAATCTGCTCCCGCAGAAGTTTGTGGATTTCTATTGAATTTTTAGCCCGTAAAATCTATTTATTTACTTGTGTAAATGTGTGCAAATAAATATTTATTCCTCTTTAATATTCATTTCAGTAATATTATTGAATAATATGCAAATGTTTATATGATTTATTTACAATATTTTCTATCTTTTAGTAGATATATTATATGAGAGACTTACTTTGTTTAAAAATTAAGCATCTGGCTTTTAGGTGAGTGACAGAAAATCAGTAAAATATTGTTTAATAATGAACATGGCATAGTGCATACTGTACAGTTTTGGGAAAGGTACTTCAAAAAAGTAATTACTATTTACATCATTAAAAATGTATTTACTTTTCTGATGTCTTGGTCTGAAAAGTAACTTAAGTACTCTGAGTAATTTAATTACTTGAACTAACATTACTTAAAAGAAAATGCTTTTCTTACTTGGAGTTTTTTTTTTCTAGTCCAAATATCTAAAAATTCTTAAATCAAGAAGCATTTTCTAGACGAGCAAAATATATTGTCTTGTTTTCAGAAATATGTCAAAATTAAGCACCTTTTTTTTTTCTTAAAACAAGCAAAATAATATATGCTGATAAAATAATCTTATTTCAAAGCAGAAAACTAGATTATTTTGCTTGTTTTAAAGGGCACCTAGTTTACCCCTTTTTCCAGATTTAATATAAGTCTTTTGTGTCTCCAGAATGTGTCTGTAAAATTTCAGCTCAAAACACCCATCAGATTATTTATTATACCTTTCAATTCAATTCAAGTCAAGTTTATTTATATAGCGCTTTTCACAATATAGATTGTGTCAAAGCAGCTTAACATAGTTCTAGTAAAGTCCAGATTTCAGAGTTGAAGTTCAGTGTAGTTTAGTTCAGTGTGGTTTAAATTTCACTGCTGAAAGTTCAAACACTGTAGAGCAAATCCACCGAAGCACAGCTCCACAACTCCCTATCCGAGCAAGCCAGCATTAGTTAATGCTTTATATTAACTAATACAACATTTTTTACTTTGTATAATGATCTTACTACAGTAAAAACAATCTAATTTATAACAGAATTACACCAGTTTTTGCCTTGATTTGCTTGCCGATGTCTTCTGCATAGTCCTCTATCCGTCGAGTGACAGTATTTACATTTTTAAAAATCATTTACATTTGATTGAAACATTTAGTTTCAGTTTGCTTTTTTTGTAGCTCAGCAATAAAACAAACAAGAAAGGTTACGTCAAATTACAAATGACGATTTCCGTTAAAGTCATTCGCCCCAACCCTTTCCATCATACTCTCCTCTCAGATGGGATGGTGTGCCAAATCAAAGGTTGCAATGGGCCAACTTTGGATTGGGGGCCCTACTTTGGGCATCTCTGGTATAGACAATAGAAATTAAACTCTTTTAATTCTTTAAGTTTGTGTCGTACAAGAACTTTGAGTTTATTTATTTTTTTTATTAACACTTAAACTTCAAAACATTTCAAATTAATGATTCTCATGCGCATCTTGTCAGGGAAACACTGCTCTATGATCAGTAGTAAATCTTCTCCAAAGGCTGTAAATTTGTTACTAATTACACCAAACCCTGATACTGGTTACTAATATCTAATACTAATAATACTAATATCTGTTTTGAGTTCCAGTTAGAGGACAACAAACGTATGAAGATTTGCCTATTCCCGTGAGCTCTGAAAAAACAAAAAAAACCTGAGTCATTTATGAGACCGTTCAGACTTGCACATGCACAACATTTTCTAGTTTCAGTTTTCAGTGAGATCAGTTGGTTTTTTTCCTTATCAAATAGATAGAACAAGTGTTAAACCACATCGAAAAACCTAAAAGAAAATGAGGTGTTTTGAACAATTGCTTATGTACATGCACATGACTGCTAGGGTCTGTGTAATCACCGCTATGTTGTGTGTCTTGCAGTTGGCAGAGAGTCTGACAGAGGGCGCTGTGCCCTTTGATGCTGCATCGGACACTCCAGTGAATGAGCAGAGGACTGAAGCTCTGGTCAGGATCCAGGACTGTCTGATGTCTCGTGGAGGACCTGAAGCTCTGAGTTTACTGCGTGCTGCACGGTAAGGAACTGACCCACTAAAGCACCCATGAAGTGTATTGTACACGTTTATTGCACCATTTTTCCACATAAGATTAAAATATGTGTGTGCATCTTGTTTTTCAATGCTGCCGTTTGTCACTGTTGAGGTACACCGCGCCTGTAATTGTCATCAGGTTGTCACTCAGATTTTAAATTATAACCCTGATATGTGTATATATATATATATATGTATGTGTATATATGTATATGTGTATATATATGTATATATACATTAGTGTTGTCACGATACTGGAATTTCTAACTTTGATACGATACCTTGAAAAATATTCTCGATACCACAAGGGCCAAAATTGTGCCGCTAGTAAAACACAATCTGTTTTTTCACCTAATAAATATCGAAGTTGCATTTTATCTCTCTCTCTCTCTCTCTCTTTCTTTCTCTCTCTGTCATTCTCACTCTCACTCTCTCGTTGTTGATTCAGGGCAGTGTGGCCTGAAGGAGACACGTTTGGATCTGTTGAGGTGGAGCCTGAGGAGGAACTGGGACTTCTCAAGCAGATACTTTTCACTAAGCTCCCTAGTAATATCACAGTACTACACTATTTCACAATACTACACTATATTATCATACAGCAGTATTCCAATGTTTGAATTTGTGCACTATTTTTTTAAGGTCAACAATCTAGATCAATATTCTGAGAAATATTATTGGTACTGACTCCTTTAATTGTGGTTATTGTGCAAAATTAATAGAATACAATACAAAACTTTATTGTCAGACCTGCATCTGATTTTTTTTTTTTTGCATAACAGCATCTTAAATACACATTACAAAAGGACAAGAACTAATATACATACATAAACATTAAAAAAAAACAATATATTGATTTTAGTTGGAATAATTAGTTTGATTAATTCCGTTACAAACTACACTGCAATTGTACAGCCAGTACTGGGGCAGTGTGCTGATAGATAGATTTTTTTGTCATTGTGTTGTGTAGGAACTGTTCCTTTAGATTCTGCTGTGGAGGAAGAGGATGGAGATGAGTTGGTGGAGGAGGAAGAGCTGGAGTCTGTTGCGGTGTCTGAGACAGAGTTTAACTTCTTAGATTTCATCAAGAGGTTTGCGCATCCAAATATTGTGCGTCCGTACATCATCCTGCTGCGCTCGTACTCTCAGAACTCTCCTCACACCAACCACTGCGTCACGCGCATGCTGCACCGGCTGGCTGTGGATCTGAAGATGGAGGCATTGCTCTACCAGCTCTCAGTCTTCTCTCTGTTTAATAAGATCTTGGGAGATCCAGCAGCAGCTGCCTATCAGGTAACACACTGATACTTTACACTGTTACTGTTCGTTATTACACGGCTGTCTGGAAAACTCTATTCTGATTGGTCAGTCGCAACATTCCAAGGTATGTTATTCGGAGATAACAACCACTAAATAACACAGGCTCATCCGGCAACTTCGCATCACCTTGACAGTCAGTAAATACGTTCACATCCATATACTTGCATCCACATTAATTTGTATCTGTTACATAAGTTACTATCTGTAACAGAGGTTAGCATATGCTTCATTCAGCCGGTTTTGTTTCTGTCAGCTTTGTGTTTTTTGACTGTTTGGCGCCATCTTGTGACTGAATAATATGCAGGTTAGTGTATACTAGTTTAGTATAATCTGATTTAGTTTTTGTCAGATTTGTTTAATTAAAAGGGTTAATAAACTATTACAGCTCAAAACATCAATGTTTTGTGGCAAGTAGCTGGGTAATAAGCAGGATAAAGTGTATCCAGGATGGTTATTTTTGGCCTTCAGTTTTATAAAACAGTGCTGCGCTTCACGTCAGGCTGCCAATAAACTTGTCGAGTTTTATTCTGCAATAACAACCTCCTGGATGTACTTTATCCCTAACTTAATACAGCCTAGATCGTTCTGCATCTTCTGTAGCTTAACTGTTATGGTATAATGTGAATGATGCAAAAGTACTTCATTTCTTCATATTACAAACATCTTACAAAATGATTATTCTTTTTCAAATATTTCCAGAGGGATTTTTGAGCAAGGAAATGTTTCAGTATTTTATTTTTTTTCTGTAGAAAGCTTTATTTCTTTTAATTTGGTTGAAATAAAACAAAAATGTAAAAACTGCTAAAGTCAATATTAGCTACTGAACAAACCACTGTTGTACACTGACTTGCCTTATAGTTCACTTAACCTAGTTAAGCCTTTAAATGTCACTTTAAGCTGAATACTAGTGTCTTGCAAAATACCTAGTAAAATATTACTTTCATCATGGCAAAGATAAAAGAAACTAGTTATTCAAAATTAGTTATTAAAACTATTATCTAAATGTGTTAAAATATTGCTGTTAAACAGCATTTGGCAATTATTTGAATAAGAACGAGTGCTAATTGTTTTGTCTTCAACTGTGTATTAATCATTTTTATTTAAACATAAATAAAAACAAGTAATTATTTGATCAAATTACATATAAGTTAAATACATATCAAATAAGTTACAGATAACGTTTTTTTTCTCCCTGCAGGAGCTTGTTAAATTTGCTAAATATGTCCTGAACCGCTTCTTTGTGTTTGCTGCAACAAACAACAAAGCGTTTGTGGAGCTTCTGTTCTGGAAGAATGTGGGCTCTGTGAGAGAAATGACCGAGGGATACACTCAAGAAGGGTAACTGCACCTGTGTTTTGATAAGGGATGCACTGTAAGGCTGGACGAACAATCACAGACTATTTTCATGTGCATTTTGTCAGTTACAAAATTATCCAAAATCGATAAAGACATTGAGAAAATCTCTCTATGATTATGACAGCTGTTTGCGTCGCTTCTCAATGAGCTACGGCTCTGTGTAGTAAATGCTGCATGTGAAATTACAGCATATAATAGCATGTTTTTACTCTAAACTCACGTCATAACTTCAGTGGAGTGTTTGAAATCAATCTTTCTGTGAGACGCTTTCATAGTTGTGTGTTTATTAGTCACACTGGGTCAATGAACGCAGTTAAATCTTGTGTTTATAATTCAATGCTATGGGGATTTCCTGGGTTTCTTCTTTGTGGGCGTTTGGAGTTTTCACGTAAGAGCGCCCTCTGGCCTTTGGAGGAGATTTAATGCTGATCACACAACTGTGCTTCACTGACAAGATGTGCATGACAATAATAGCTTATTGTAATGCACTAATCTTTTTGTTAATAATTAGTATCAGTTGATTGATTATAAAAACAGCAAAATGTCCAAATGAAACTTGTTTTTTTAATAATGTAGAGTTGAGTTATGTGATAGTAACATGTTTATTAATTTTACTTTTACATAGTTAAAAAAACAGAAAAACAGATGCCTTGTTTGACATTATTAATCTTGCATAGTTCAAGCTAGGGGCGACGCGGTGGCGCAGTGGGTAGCACGTTCGCCTCACAGCAAGAAGGTCACTGGTTCGAGCCTCGGCTGGGTCAGTTGGCATTTCTGTGTGGAGTTTGCATGTTCTCCCCGTGCTCGCGTGGGTTTCCTCCGGGTGCTCCGGTTTCCCCCACAAGTCCAAAGACATGCGGTATAGGTGAATTGGGTAAGCTAAAATTGTCCGTAGTGTATGTGTGTGAATGAGTGTGTATGAATGTTTCCCAGTGATGGGTTGCAGCTGGAAGGGCATCCGCTGCGTAAAACATATGCTGGATAAGTTGGCGGTTCATCCCGCTGTGGCGACCCCAGATTAATAAAGGGACTAAGCCGAAAAGAAAATGAATGAATGAATGAGTTCAAGCTAGGGTTGCCAAGTCTGTTGGTTTTCACTCCATAAATCAATATGTTATTGTCTCGTACAGTAATCGCAAAGACCTTTATGACTTTGTTACTTCTGACTAGAAAGCCTCAGCCTTAAAATTCAGTTCATTTTATCACAGACATTAATAATAAATGCCATTTTGGTGGTCCTGTGGCTTCAATCAATGTAGCCGACTTGGTTCAAGTGGTACATATACAATCTTCCACTACACAGCTAGTTATAGGATGAAAGAAATCATGAATGGTCATGTTTAGATAATCAAAACAGTCATGCTAAAATCTGAGAAAACCAAACTGTCACTTTCCTGTTCTAATATGTTTTGGGTTTTTACATATGCTAATAACAAAATGATTTAACATTGGCCAATTAATTCATGAAAGCTACACTGATGCAGTTTTGTTTTTGTTTTTTTTGGGTTTTTTTTGTTGTTTATTTGTTTGTTTTTAGAGCTGAAAAAGCTATTTTTTAAATACAGTCTATTCAACAATCAAGAAATTCAGACCAATATATTACCACCAAGAAGGTCGCTGGTTCGAGCCCCGGCTGGGTCAGTTGGCATTTCTGTGTGGAGTTCTCCCCGTGTTCGCGTGGGTTTCCTCCGGGTGCACCGGTTTCCCCCACAAGTCCAAAAACATGTGGTATAGGTGAATTGGGTAAGCTAAATTGTCCGTTTTGTGTGAGAATGAGTGTGTATGCATGTTTCCCAGTGATAGGTTGCAGCTGGAAGGGCATCCGCTGCGTAAAACAAATGCTGGATAAGTTGGCGGCTCATTCCACTGTGGCGACCCAAGACTATTTAAGGGACTAAGCCAAAAAGAAAATGAATGAATATTACCACCAAACTATCTGTTGGTAGATGTAATTTTTTAATAAATTCTACCGTTTTGGAACATTTATAATGGCTGCATTGCTATTGTGGACCTTTGTTTGGAACGAAGTCCATTTTTTGTTTGTGTCATTAATGTGTGTTTTCTTATTCATGTTACATTAGGGAAGGCTCTAAAAAAAAAAGCCAAGTGGACTCCAGAGGAAGAAGCAGAGCTTCAGCGATTGTATGAAGAGCACAAGGACTCTGGAGGTGGTGTCATGCTCATTCTCAGTGTCTATTGTTTAGTCGTTTGGTTCTATCTGAACGATCTTTCTGTGTTTTTGTTGCTCAGTGCCTGATGTTGTTGAGACGATGTTACCATTGCTGAGCAGCAGCCGCACTAGACGTGAAGTGGTGTCACACCTGGTGTCCATGGGTTTGGTGGACAGCGTGAAGGATTTAAAGAAAGAGAAGTATGATTCTGTTTAGAGCTGGATATTATTATTATTTATTTATTTTTCAAAACTGGTGTTAAATCGATTCTTTTAAAATCGTATCGGTGCCTTTACCAATACTTTAAAAGTGTCATAGAATGAATATCTGAATGTACCTAGACATAACTAAATAAGATTTGAGCCCAATCTGAACAAAACGCAGAGAGATTACACACAGTGAGATTACAACAATATTTTTTCCTTTATTTTTAAGTTTATCGAAGCTTATATTAAACATAATATGCAAGTGGAACTCTTATTTTGAAAACGGGGTGATTGCCCACAAAGATTTCTAGTGAAATTACAACAGTATCTTTTCCCTTATTTTTAAGTTCATCTAAGCTAGTATTAAACACATGCAAGTGGGACTCTTATTTTGAAAACAGGGGTGATTGGCCACAAAGTTTTCGAGTGAAATTACAACAATTGTTTCCCTTATATTTAAGTTCATCAAAGCTTGTATTAAACACAGCCAAGTGGAACTCTTATTTTGAAAATGGGTTGATTGGCCTCAAAGTTTTCTAATGAGATTACAATCTTTTTCCTTTATTTTTAAGTTTATCCAAGCTTGTATTAAACATATGCAAGCGGGAGTCTTATTTTGAAAACAGGGTGATTGGCCGCAGTTTTCTAGAGAAATTACAAAAAAAAAAATCCCTTATTTTTAAGTTTATCTTAGCTTGTGTTAGACATATTAAATTAAAGCAGCCATGCATTTCTATGGAGTGTTCACTAATCATCAAAATGCAGGATATACGGATTAAAAATGTATTTAGTGCGGGTGAGGATAATGAGGATAAAATGTTTTATTAGTGTAATTTGTTAAAGGAAGTTGCTGAAACTTTTCTTTCAGGACTGAATATTGAGTAGGGGGCCGGACTTTCTTTTGCTCCTTCCCTCAAAGCAAACAAAAGCGTAAAAGAGGCGTGGTTACAAATATTATAGAATATAATAGAATATATATTTAAGCATCTTTCTCTTTTTTTGCACACTATTTAATCACTTGGAGTCACAAATTTTGTTAATGCTTCATTTGATCAGGAAAGGTACTCGTATCGTCCTCTGGACTGAAGAACAGGAGCAAGAACTTCAGGGGCTCTTTGAGGACTTTCGAGACTCTGATGGTTGGTATACATGATGTTATATTTATGCAAAAATAATTGGTTCATATTCATACCCATCAACCCTCCCGTTTTTCACGGGATTCTCCCGTATTTTACAATGCTATCCCACTATCATCCCGTAAAGGTATTTCTCCCGTATTTTCAATCTTTTAATGAAAAGTGGCTATACACATTAAAGAGCTGATCCTCCCTATACGCAACCCATACCGCCAAACCACCAGGGGACACCCAATGCTCTTAAATGTGTATCTGTTCTGTGCTTTCATTTTATTTAGGCATGAAAACACTTTGAAATAATTATAAAAACGGTGGGATTCCCTTCCTTTCTATTACAGGCGCCGTTGCCCCTCCTATACAATCCCCAAAACAGTCCATGTAGAGGTGCATGACTGTCAGACGCGCTCCATACTGATAAATAGACGCTGTTTCCCAAACGGATTTTGTACACGCGATTTTAAGTGGAGCGAAAGTCTGGGTTTTGGGTGTGTGTTTGAACAGACATATACACATAATAATAATAATAATAATAATAACAACAACAACTAAAGATGTCGATCTTGGTGGGTTTTCTTTTAAACACAACAAATTTTGGGGTGGGAGGGGGGATCCCTTATTTTCACATCCCAATGTTGACAGGTATGCATATTTTATTAAAAACATTATTCTGATTGATCATAGCAATCAACAATTCTCTCTCAAATCAAATGAAATCAAATCATATCATAATTATAAGAGAAGTGCCATATTTACAGTTGTAATAAAAAAAAAATTAATTTCAGTGAATCTAATAAATCTTTCACAGATTCTCTGAATAAACATTAATTGATAATTGGATTTAACAAATGACCTGAAATAATCATTACTTTTAGTGATGTTTGTTTTAACCCCTTAACTGAAAATGACATGCCAACTTAAATAATTGCCAATCTTCAACGCTTTGGTGCACAGATTTAAGCTTGATCTCATTTTAAAGAAGACAGATGTCAGATTGTGGCTGATGCGACAAAAGTACAAAAACTTAAATTAAACAAAAGTGATGTGCCTTTATGATTATGAAACTAATAAAACAATGAATGTGTGTTAATATAATACATGAAATATGTATTTTACGAAACATGTTTTAGCCTAAAATTGACAAACTCAAAGCTAAATATCTGAACAAATTATATTCTGAATGTTCTAAAGTTGATATCTCAAAACATTTGCTTTCAGTAGGATTTTGTTTGGCCGCAGTACCAGACATGGCCACCAGATGACCTCCAGTTTCCATTGGTGAACATACAAGGATGCGCCCCCTATGTTTTGAGGAATATGAACTGTATTTTTTCATACTTTAGACAATATTTTTAAAGTGGACATGAATTACTAAAGTGTTATGGGCAGTATGGTGGTATTTGATTTGAATTTAGCCTCTAAAAAACATCTAAAACGTTTTCATCTGGATTGCTGTAGCAAAGTAATGCTTTACGACTCTGAGTATCCTTGTTGCAAATTAATAAATAGCTGTTGCTCAGTAACATCTGCCAAAATCAGTCAACAGACATGGAAACTAGACATTGTAAGCTTTCAAATGATATATAGTTTGTTATGATTGCTTTATGTGTAGACTACAATATTATCGTTTAAAAATGTAACCGTAAATGCCCTCACAGGTTGTAGGGTGACTGTAAATGTGTTTCTATTACTCTTCTTACATAACAAAAAACTGCATTTATTCAGAACTTTTGGACCTTTCCAACGATATGTAATTTGTCATTATTGAATTAGGATTTCATTTAAAAAAAAAAAGTGATGTAATTTTAAGTGTCCCGGTGGCGGGACAGTGATATTTAGGTGCTGTTAAAGTCACTTTTTCAGTTTTAATGAAAGCTTTGAAATAAAATTTGTAGAGTGTGAAACAGCCCCATGTATGACAACCACAAAAAAAAAATACCCTGGAAAAAATGAATCATGTCCACCTTACCTTGCCTTGATTTCCTCTTTGTCTGTTCTGTTCATAGATGTGCTTGGACATATCCTGAAGCGGATCACAGCCAAGCGTTCAAGAGCACGAATAGTTGACAAGATCCTCAGCATGGGTTTGGTGTCTGACCGCAAAGAACTTTACAAGAAGAGACAGCGTGGTGCTCACGGGAAGAGCACAGGAATGGTGCGTCCATCTACATCATATAAATGCTATATAGCATATGGGGAATTTACTGTAGAGATAATCTAAAGTAGACATGTGCTGGTCACATGAATAGAAATAGAAATAGAATAGAAAAAATATATTGTCATAATTATTCTCATATCCCATTGCTGTAATGCAAGATCACGCAAAATGTATGGCTTATATACATTGTGGTAGTTAATTGCTTTAGTGGTAACACTCTACAGTATGGTTTCATTAGTTAGCATTATTTAAGTACATTTCATAACTAAACGTGAAAAATAGTATTTACACATTAAGTAATTTTAGGCAGTGTCTCAGTCAAACGTTTTCATATGTATTAACAGTATATATTATTTATTTTATTTTTATTATTTACCACATGAAAACAGAACCCACCTCTCTATTTCAAATGCATAAAATGATTTGAAAGCAATATACATGTGGTTAAAATAATAATAATGTTATTTTCTATAAATAACATCACAAAGTAAAAATGTTAAAAGATTTGTTACATTTCCCAATTTTTTATTCCAATTTTTATAACATAATATAGACATACAAGCTAAACTGGGAAAAGATTAAGAATAGAATAAGAATACA
Source organism: Danio jaintianensis (assembly GCA_903798115.1). NCBI lineage: Eukaryota > Metazoa > Chordata > Actinopteri > Cypriniformes > Danionidae > Danio > Danio jaintianensis. The sequence continues at coordinate 3,360,654 of CAIGQV010019164.1, forward strand.
TGTGTGTGTGTGTGTGTGTGTATATATATATATATATATATATATATAATGTATATATGTATGTATATATGTATGTATATATATATGTATATATATGTATATATGTACTGGATGCCCTTCCAGCTGCAACCCATCACTGGGAAACATCCATACACACTCATTCACACACATACACTACGGACAATTTAGCTTACCCAATTCACCTTTACCACATGTCTTTTGACTTGTGGGGGGAACCGGAGCACCCGGAGGAAACCCACGCCAACACAGGGAGAACATACAAACTCCACACAGAAATTCCAACTGACCCAGCTGAGGCTCGAACCAGCGACCTTTCTATCTGTGAGGCGATCGTGCTACCCACTGTATGTATGTGTATATATATATATATATATATATATATATATATATATATATATTCATTTAAATGTACTTTTATTCATTTAGCAGAGGATAAAAGAAGCACTTCAAAAAGCAACAGTATAAAAATGGCATGACAAGTCTAAGTTTAGCAGTTTTTATTCATTTAGTATTATTATTAGGGATGTCCCGATCAGGTTTTTTTGCCCTTGAGTCCGAGTCATTTGATTTTGAGTATCTACCGATACCGAAACCCAATCCGATACTTCTATAATACATAATAAAACAGTAAAGAAGAGCGAAGAAACAGATCCAGGATGTTCCTTATCTTTATTTAACTCACCTTATTTTAAAATTTAACAACTCTGTTCAAGCTACCTCACAGAAATGCTCTGTTTGTTAACAATCAAGTAATAAATAACATAAATTCTTCACTTTTGGACTTTAGTCCAACAGTAAATCTCATATAAAAACAAATAGCACCTCAACTTAAAATACCCTACAGGCAATCCCAAGTTTACATGTCTCACAGTTTGCTATGGCAATGTTGTCGCCATCAAGTTTCTAATACCTCCAAACCGCAGACATAGGCTGTTTCTCAATATGCGTTCTTCAGCGATCTTGCGTCCTCGTGTTCTCGTGTAACGTCATCATCAACCGCCAAAGTTCAGTTCCAAAACTCAAGAACGGAGGATGCGTGAAAATTCCTGGGTGCGTTCTTGGTATCGAGGATATATATATTAAAAAAGGTAATGTTTAAATAATTGTCTGATAAAAATGTGTGAAGGTCATGTGACAATCAGAAAGAACGCAGCATTTCATTTCTCACAGGTTCTCTGTTCTCGCGGTCTCCCGAGTTTGTTTTTCCGAGGTCTTGACCGGTCTTCACAAGAACGCAAGTCCGTTCTCTGTGTTCTTGGAATTGATAAACAGCCATACTCGCGCTTTCTGCATCAAGCTGCTTCTGTGTTCTACTTTGCCGGCATTTAACTAATAGCCTCTCTGCAACAAAGTGATGTCATGCCGTTTCTGTGTGAAGTCAAGAAAGAGGTCTAACTCTGTGCCACCGCATAACTATATATATATATAGTCCTGATCGGGAGGTAACGTCCGATTCCGATCGAGTCTGAAACCGAGTGATCGGGCCCGATTTCCGATCATGTGATCGGATCTGGACATCCCTAATTATTATTATTATTAAATTGAGTTCCTGTAATACAGTATTTGTAGTAAAGTGTCTGGTGCATGTGGAGAGGAGAGAATGTGTTTCCTACAGGTGGTTTATCAAGCCCACTCACCTGCACGAGGCGCAATCAGAATTGCACAAGGTTTTCCTAGAATCATGGAGTGTTCATAAGAAAGTGTCTGGTGTATAAGAAGAGGAAAGAGTGTGTCATCTACATGTGGTTTATCAAGCCCACTCACCTGCACGAGGCACACTCAGAATTGCCTCATTTTTTTTTCTGAGTAACTTGGAGTGTTGCATTTTGTAAAGGAGCTCAAAAATGTTTTATATTGATTTCAGACAGAGGATGAGTTCTTTGATATGACTGGAGAGATGCAGGAGAAGGACATTGAAGAAGAAGATGATGATAAGGATGAAGATAAATCAGATCAAGATGAAGATGAAAAACACTATGAGGAGCAGCAGACTGTCAGATCAGCCAAAAAAGAGCAAAAGAGCACAAGTAGAGACATTTCTTCAGAGAAGATTCACAGCCTGAGAAAGATGGTTCAGACTTTACAGCAACAAGGTACTGAATTGGGCTTGATTTTGATTATTTTCTGAATAAAGGCTGAGATTGTGACTGGTGTGTGTGTGAGCAGGTCTGTCTGGGCCTGTCCTGTGGCTGCAGAATTCACTCAACAGAACCGCAGATGACCGCGAGGAGGATGGTGAGTTAATTAAAAGTGCTAAAGTGATTTATAATTAGGTTTAAAGGGTTAGATCACCCAAAAATTAAGCTATGATTTACTCTCCCTCAGGGCATTCTAGGTGTATGTGACTTTCTGCTTTCAGTTGAATCCAATTATTGTTATTTTCAAAATGATCTTGGTTTTTACATTTATAAAATAAAAATAAAAATGTGCTAGTTTTGCTATTGTAATGAGAAACAGCTGACCGTTGCTAAATATTAAGAAACAGCGTATCGTGTGTTTTAGCTACTTTTTCTCCTGTTTTTCCAATAAGAAAGAATAAAGAAATAACAGCTTAAGAGGTTTTTCACTCTCATAGCAATTTTGATTTGTATAGTAGATTTTTTTCTATCCATACAGCAAATGTTATTTAAATTGCTTGAATTTTTATGTTAAAAAAAAAAAATCAATTTGTTCATGTTGCCCATTTCTAATTTGTATTTATTTATTTATTTATTTATTTATTTATTTATTTATTTATTTATTATTTGAATGAGAATTTAATTTTACTAAAAAAATATAGTTTATTTATTTATATTAGAGGGTTTTTCTATCCATACACAGGGTTCGTACAAGTGCTGGAAATCCTGGAAAATGCTTGATTTTTAATATAGTGTTTTCAAGGTTAGAAAAGTGCTTGGATTTTGGATAAAGTGCTTGAACCTGCTTGAATTTGAAATTGCATTCAGGGCTCGAAATTGCAACCGTTTTGGTCACATATGCGCCGAAATGTTATCTATGCGACCTCAAAATATATCTGGGAGCATTTGTGCGAGTGGAATAGTTTAAAACAGTTGTCATGTCAACTGGCTGCAGTACACAAAGCCTGCAATGCTTGCCGCGCCTTCAAGCTCTACTGATTAGCCCACTGCTCTAGCACTGAACGCGAATGGATTGGTTAATATCAGCTGTCAATCACTCAGTCAACGTCTGCCTTCAGGTGACAGGGAGCGACAGCCTCGAAAATGTAAAGGTCTGGATACGAGAGAATAAAAATATCACTGACAGATTTTGTTTTAGAAACCACCTAAAGTCACCAATAACGGTACATCTGATTAGTGATTATGTGGTGAATGTTAATCCACCATCTACACTTTTCGAACAGTGAATAAAAGACTTCCAGTGGCTTCAAATCCGCTATGAAAATGACTAAAGCTTTCACTGTAAAGCCGGTGGGAAGAAGTTTGCGGGTAACTGTTTATCTCTGAATCTACACATTTTAAGTGCGAGAGGTTCTGTTTAATCCTTCATTTAATCTTCAGGATGCTGTTAGTCGTGCAACTGGCAGCTATATGTAAAATTTAACACCGCGTACACCATCACAAAAGGGCTTGCATTCGCTTTTTTAAAATTAAACTAATATTGCAGCTCATGAAAAACCGTTATTGCTATTAAGATGGCTTATGCAAATAATAAGTTATGTCAAGATCATCTGTGCAGTATCAGACACTACCAGTGAGAACAGCACAGTTATTATCGTTAACTCAGTTCATCTCATTCACGTCAAGTAGTGCGTTTACTGCATGTTGTTTTCAATCTTCTGTTAATAATAATCTGTTAATATAAAACTTATATTATAGTAACTGTGCTCATAATTTTTGGTGGGTGCGCCTAAATTTTTGAAGTTAGGAGCACCAGTTCTACGAAGCCCTGGCATTGCTTTCATAATAATTCGTTATCTTACGGAGTACTAGTTTTCCTTTTAGCTAAAAATGCATTTTGCACATAACGAAAATAACTCCGCTCGAGTCGGTGTAGCGGTGTAATCTTCCAATGGATGTGTGCCCTCTGTTGGAGCAGAGTGGGAGGTGAAAACATGCCGGGAGGTTGCCGTTTCAATGCTCGTTGGCTGGAGGACGAAAACTACAAATTGTGGCTAAAACGTGGACCAAATCCAAAACATGTTTTCCTTTAACCCCTTAACCGTCACCATTTGACAGGTGTGACATTTGCATACAGTTACAACAATACCTTAGTCCTAACCTAAAGTAATATTGACAATAATAAAAAGAAATATTGATGAAAGCTTACAAACTATGGTTTCCATATTTGGTGACTGATTTTCAAAATAGTTAACAGTTCATTAATTTGCAGCAAGAATATTCTCAGACTCATAAGGATTTAATTTGTTACATGAATTTTGAATAGTGATGCACATGAAATATCATGAACGACTGGTCATGAAAGTTTGGTACTAAACCCAAACAAAATCTGACTGTAAGCTCATTTTTTGAGATATCAACGTTAGGTAGAAAGAGACCAAACTTAAAAAGATACTTCATCCAATAACTGAACTTTTTTTGGGGGTGAACTATCCCAATAAATCTATGCTCCAAAGTATTCAACAATTTAAGTTGAAATGTCATATTGTGTTTTTTTAAATAGCACAATGGATTTAAATGTGAAAAAGTACATACAGCATATATAAACGTAAATTACCGTGGTTGTTAGGTGCTGGAAAAGCATAAAAATGCACATTGAAAGTCCTTGAAAAGTGCTGGAATTTGAAGTTGGAAAAGGTGTAAGAACCCTGCATACAGTAAATGTTGTAAAAATTGCTTGAAATTAAGTTTAAAAAAATTTTTTTATTTATTCATATTGCCCATTTCTAATTTGTATTTTTTTTTTAATTATTTTTAATATTTTATTTAAAGTTTTTCACATTTCACATAAAGAACAAACCCCAAATTCACCCCATGCCAGCAAATAATAAATAAACATATGTGAAATATAAATACATATATGCACAATTTATTTATTATTTAAATGAGAATTTTATTTTATTTAAAAAAATCTTCTATTTATTTATTTATTTTTATTAGAGAATCTTTTTTTTTCTATCCATACAGTAAATGTTGTAATAATTGCTCATTGTTAAGTTTAAAAAAGAAATCTATTTGTTCATGTTGCCCATTTCTAATTTGTATTTATTTATTTATTTAAATGAGAATTTAATTTTACTTACTTTTTTTGTTTAATTATTTATTTATTTTTTATCTATTTGCTCATATTTCCCATTTCTAATTTGAATATACTTATTTATTTATTTATTTATTAATCTATTATTATTGAAATGGGAATTAAATTTTACTTACACTTTTGTATTTATTTATTTATTTATTAATAGAGAATCATTAAAATATTGTAGCACTTTTGGGTTTCCGTCTGTTTTATTTCTATATATGGAGGTTTTTCAATCATTTTCAAATTTCAATCATTTTATTTAAAATTGTTTTAAACTGTTGTTCACAGATGTTTATTATCATTATTTTATTTTATTATTATTATTAGTTTATATATTATTATGATAATAATAAAATGACTAGCAATATTATGGTTTGCATTTTTCTCTCTAACATGCTGAAATTGAACTGATCTGTGACAAAATCTGAGATTCATACAGAACAGTGAATTTTGTATACACTTACCACCCTAGTTAACAGGTAAAGGTGTGCTATATGTATTTTCTATTCAATTATTAAAGGTACATTTAGGTTCAGATTTCACATTCACATTTCTGTTTTTCCAGCAAAAAGAAAAGTCTATAATGAAAAACAACCTATAGAACCAATATTTAATCAAGTAAATTCAATAAATAACTTGAATGTTGAATAAATAAAATGATTAGAATTATTTTTAATTAACATATTAATAATCACACTAATTCTTCACCTTTTATCTTTGATATTAAACAGTCAAACAAGTACAACTAAAATAAAAAAATTAAAATAGCGAGCAATTTGTTTATTTTTTTTTATCAACATTATTAATCCAATATAAAGTTATACATCTAATTTACCCCTATTACTGCTTTACTGAAGACATAACTGATTGTGTTTGTGAATGAAGATATTATGAAATAATTGTGTGCACTTAACTTCCTCAAATACAGGAATGATGATATTTGACAGTGTTGCTATAGATCACCATTGCTTTTGGTAAATAACTGACTTTCCAATGTTGTGAATAACCAATCAGAATCGAGCATTTTAGAGAGCAGTGTAATATTATACACGTCATTTGTTTCTGCAGGTGTTTCTCATCCTGTGGCTCTGGTTCCTCTGACGGAGGAGAACGAGGATGCCATGGAGAACAGGTCTTTCCAGAAACTTCTGCGTGCAGTTGGCATCCGCGCACCCTCAGATGGACAGGTTGGTTTAGAATATTTTTAGCATCTCAGTCTGAAATATTACTTGAGGTTTTAGAAACTTCCCTATTTTTTATGGTTTTAGTTAGTTTACATTTACATTTATTCATTTAGCAGACGTTTTTATTCAAAGCGACTTACAGGTGAGGATAAAAGAAGCACTTTAAATCATAAGAGAGTAACAGTATATAAATGCTATGACAAATTCAAGTTACTAAGTCTACAAGTCTAAGTTTTATTTATTTATATTTTATTTCATTGTTTTTTTTATTCATTCATTTTCTTTTCGGCTTAGTCCCTTTATTAATCTGGGGTCGCCACAGCGGGATGAACCGCCAACTTATCCAGCATTTGTTTTACGCAGCGGATGCCCTTCCAGCCGCAACCCATCTCTGGGAAACATTCATACACACTCATTCACACACATACACTACGGACTATTTTAGCTTACCCAATTCACCTAAACTGCATGTCTTTGGACTTGTGGGGGAAACCGGAGCACCCGGAGGAAACCCACGCGAACACGGGGAGAACATGCAAACTCCACACAGAAATGCCAACTGACCCAGCCAAGGCTCGAACCAGTGACCTTCTTGCTGTGAGGCGAACGTGCTACCCACTGCGCCACCACGTCGCCTGTTTTTTTATTTTTTTTATTTATATATATATATATATTTATTTATTTGAAAGATTGTCCAATAGGACTTAAGACTTGATTACAACAGAGCTCACAATAAAAGAAAAGAAAGAATTGAAAATAAAATTGAAAAAAATTATTCAAATATAGAAAAATTAAATCAAATAATAAAATTGAAAAATTTTATTGAAAAATAAAATAAACAATATTAAATATAATATAAAATAGTATATAATATATGAGCAATATAACACGAGTAGCAGTGCGAGTGTGATATTGTGTTTATACAACAGTTCGACAGCACAATCGTGTAAATAAAAAAGAAAATCAAACACGGAGAGTCTAAAAATCCTTTTGTATAAGGAACTACTTTCTTCCGCCATTCATTCACATCTGCAGCTGACGTCAGAACAGCAGAAGCTGTTACTGATTCACAAACGTCACTTTAGAGCTAGTATTTGAATGATTCTCTAGCGTAATGTCTAAAGTGATGACAAAACAGGTGATTCTGCTCACATTTTAAGATTATAAGGCTGAACGGCATGAAATGCCATCAGTCTACAGAGATCAATCTCTGTTGCAATCAGCATATCACAATAATTAACCACAAAAAAGCCAAAGCAAAGCAAACACTACCAGAAAAGCTACCAGACTGTGGTATAAATACAGCACTACAACATACAAAAGAGAGAGATCGACTTAGAAAGTCACTTATCAGTTCTGTAATGATTTGATTAGCTGTAGTTTGAAATTACGCTGAGTTTTTTTCCTCTAAGGGCTTATTATGCTGTCTCTGTTGCCATCTTGTGGTGGAACGTCAACCGTCTTTGCTCTGCTCAGTATGACAGGCTGATGGATACCGATGCGCTGAATTTCCGAAATTATAAATATTTAAAATAGGCACTATCCTTATAAATAAACTGCATAGTTACAATCTAAACAACTACATTCTCGCCTAAAAAAACCTCAAAAGTACATTATGTTGTCCAAGAGCAGCAATATTTGTCAAACTGTAGTGAGTTTATTGATCTGCTGTCACTCTATGTGGGCGGAGTAATACAGAAGGGTGAGGAGGCTGTACGAGTGCTGTTATTGCAGAATATTGCACGGCTATCAGCCAATCAGATTCGAGAACCAGACAGAACTGTTGTATAAAATAAAATAAGAAGAACTGCTTTCCATACCGCACTCCTTAGTTTCAAGCATCGAAGTACACACTAGTCCATATCTATCCATACAACTAAAGTTCTACATAAATCATCTGATATCAATTATACAATCTAATTACTGTTGGTAAAAATGACTGTGTCGTTCCCTGTAATACAGAGGCTGAATTAATCTTGAGCTGAAAGAGCTTACGCAAGCTTGAACTGTATCAAAAAAGAGGATGACAATCATGATTTATCACCATATTGATTCATATAACAGTCATTAGATCGTGTGCTATCCCATCTATAGTGATGAACACACACTCCACAACAGAACCTGCCTTTTTTTATAAGCTTGTTTTGGTGGTATTATCTGATGTGCCTTCATCAGGAGACCTTCTGGAGGATTTCTTCCAGTCTGAGTGTGAATCAGCTGAGGACATTAGCAGCGTCTCTAGACCCACTGGAGGAGACTGGAGCTGAAGGAGACTCTGAGGAGAAGGACAGCAGATCTGTAGAGGATGAAGATAAAGATGAAAATGATAATCAAGAGATGAGAGCTCAAGCACTTAGAGCTTTGCTGTTGTCCCGTCAGAGGAAACATACCTCTGCTAAACCGAAAGGTGAGCATGCTACAGTTGTATTAAGTCAGAATTATTCACCCTCCTAAAACAAAAATATACCGGGGGGCTAATAATTCAGGAATAGTTCAACAGTACATCAAGTTACAGTTAATTTATTTTTTTACATTTATTTCTTTCAGATATGATGTTTATTGCAGCCCATAAGAGGTTCTGTATGAACCTCAAAATATAAACTAGCTTTTTTTTTTTCACTATTTTGGGGAAAATAATAAGACTGTTTAGGACAAAATTGGTAAATTGTTTTAAATATTTTATTAAAATTATGCCGTTTGAATTATAAAATGACAAATTACCAAAAAAAAAAAAAATCAGCAGCCATTGTTGCTGACATGGTGGTAAAGCATGTAAACAGTGGTGTGAAAAAGTATTTGCCTCCTTTACTGATTTCTTTTTTTTTTTCTTCATGTTTGTCACACATTAATGTTTAAGATTATCAAACAAATGTAAATATTAGTCAGAGATAACACAAGTGAACACAAATAACAAAACTGCACAGCCCTGTGTGAAAAGGTGTTTGACCTCCTGTTAAAACATCTGGTTTATCACACCTGAGTTCAATTTCTCTAGCCACACCCTGATTACTGCCACACCGGTTCGCAATCAAGAAATCACCTGTATTGGACCTGCCTGACAAAGTGAAGTAGACCAAAAGATCCTCAAAAGCTAGACATCAAAGAAATTCATTCATTCATTAATTCATTTCCTTTTCGGCTTAGTCCCCCAAAGAAATTCAAAAGCATATAATTATTTTATATATTTCTTTTAGACAGTCCATCAGATTTTCACCAGATTAGTTTCAAGTCATCATTAGACACATTATAAATTCATCTTCATCATTACTTGCTAAATATGATATAAATATAATATATTATATAATATCGAATATAAATATTTTCACTAAACTTCATCTATGGCATAATTTTATTTATTTAGAAATAATTAAGTGTAAAAATATTTCACAATTTTAATGGGAATAATTACTTACAGTTTTCATTTTGCTTTCTGCACCATAATGTTATTTGCAACTATCAGCCGGCAGCTAGCTCTCTGCCCACAGAAGTTAAGCAGGGCTGCGCCCGGTCAGTGCCTGGATGGGAGACCACATGGGAAAGCTAAGTTGCTACCAGAAGTGATGTTAGTGAGGCCAGCAGGGGGCGCTCAACCTGCGGTCTGTCTGGGTCCTAATTCCCCAGTATAGTGAAGTGGACTCTATACTGCTCAGTGAATGCTGTCCTTCGGATGAGACGTTAAACCGAGGCCCTGACTCTCTGTGGTCATTAAAAATCCCAGGATGTCCTTCAAAAAAGAGTAGGGGTTTAATCCCGGCCAAATTTGCCCACTGGCCTCTGTCCATCATGGCCTCCTAACCATCTCATATCCCCGTCTCCTCTCCACCAATCAGCTGGTGTGTGGTGTGCGGTCTGTTATTGTAAATGCACTAACCATGTGATTTAACCAACATGACTATGATTAAATATTACAAATGAAGCCGTTTAAACACATTTCTCTGTCTTTCTCTCTAAGACTCTCCATCACAGGAGGACATTTCTGATAGTCTGGAACCAAGGTTAGTGCCGGTGTTAACATGGTAATTTAGTCACTTCTAAATAGCGAAGTTTCATTTCTTTTATGTACTGTAATGTGATTTTGGTGGTTTGTGTTCCAGTGAGCAGAAAATCTCCAAGAAAAGAAGCAGAGTTTTAGATGAAGATGATGAGGACGAGGATCAGAAAGGTAATGAACAACATCTTGAAATGACATCTAGAATTTTCAGCAAGCAACACTAGACATTTCTCATCCAGTGCAATGATCCATCCATCCATGCAGTGAATTCCTCCAATGTAGTATGTACGTGGTACCATTTATTTTTCTCCCGAATGTATTTCAGATTTGGATCCTTCATCTAGGAGCATGACTTCGGATCGGGACAGTCCAGCAGCCCCAGCCAAGCGCAGGTATACCAGAGTGTTAAGCGATGAAGAGGAAGAAGATAACTAACTAAATGAATGAATGAATGCAGCACAACACAATCAAAAATGACTTTTCACCTTCTCTTTCTATTTCATTACGTGTGACTTTTTCCTGAATATCTGTAGTTACCCTGAAATTTTTGATATTTTAATGTTTTGAGACAATTTTTTCATTCATTTGCAATCTCGTTTAACATGTTTTTTTTGGGGGGGGGTTGATGAACCAGCACTCTTACTTCAAAAATGTTAGCGTGCAAAACAAAAATCACCCTTCATCATAGTTAAATACTGTTTAATTACCTCATTTCTGCAGCTCAATGTCTGTTATTGTGAGAAATAAAAATAAACTGAATTAACTAAAACACGTAGGCCTGCTTAATGTGTCCATGCAGGAGTAGCGTGTCGTTTGCTGATGAGGGCTTCAGATGAATGCGTCTCTGCTTCAGTATGTGACCACATATACTGAAAGCTCTCTCCGTGTAGCTTTGTGCAGTAGATAAATAACAGAGTATTTGTTTTTAGTAAATGAATTGTAAGATATTTCAATTTTGTGGGAGTCCTGCCAATAATTATAGTGAAATAGGAAATAAAATATATATTATATCCATAATCCTGGACCAGGCCGTATCCTGAGCAGATGCTATGGCGGGCATGGAGGAGTGGAGAGCATGAGACTGATTCCTGAAAGACCCCAGTGACAGACGAGTCTCCGCATTGTTCTCGTGGGCCAGCCTTTACACCCGCCGGTGACCTTCTCACACCTGCAGCTTCTCCACGATGGACGTCCAGCATTCTTCAGCCTCCGGTTCTTAGACTGCAGCTCTGCACAAGAAGTTTGGCCAGAGGAGAAATGGTCATGCCCAACTAAGCCTGATTTCTCTCGAGGTTTTTTCCTTCACTTTCGTCAATTGGTGAAGTTTGTTCCTCCTCACTGTAGCCACTGGCTTGCTTGGTTTGGGACTTGTGGAGCTGCGCATCGATGGATTTGCTCTTCAGTGTTTGGACTTTCAGCAGAGAATATTAAACCACACTGA
>CAIGQV010019164.1:3377510-3411307 GCA_903798115.1 Danio jaintianensis
GAAAAAGAGAAAATATCCAGTGAGCGGCAGTTCTGTGGGCGCAAATGGCTTGTTGATGCCAGTAATTAGAGGAGAATGGCCAGACTGGTTCCAGCTGATAGAAAGGCAACAGTAACTCAAATAACCACTCGTTACAACCGAGTTCTGTAGAAGAGCATCTCTGAACGCACAACACGTCCAACCTTGAGGCGGATGGGCTACAGCAGCAGAAGATCACACCGGGTGCCACTCCTGTCAGCTAAGAACAGGAAACTGAGGCTACAATTCACACAGGCTCACCAAAATTGGACAGTAAAATGATTGGAAAAATGTTGCCTGGTCTATTGAGTCTCGACTGAGTCTGCTGCAACATTCGGATGGTAGGGTCAGAATTTGGCGTCAACAACATAAAAGCATGGATCCATCCTGACTTTTATTAACAGTTCAGGCTGGTGGTGGTGGTGTAATGGTTTGGTTGATATTTTCTTGGCACACTTTGGGCCCATTAGTGTCAATTGAGCATCGTGTCAACGCCACAGTCTACCTGAGTATTGTTGCTGACCATGTCCATCCCTTTATGACCACAGTGTACCCATCTTCTGATAGCTACTTACAGCAGGATAACGTGCCATGTCATAAAGCGCGAATCATCTCAGACTGGTTTCTTGAACATGACAATGAGTTCACTGTACTCAAATGGCCTCCACAGTCACCAGATCTCAATCCAATAGAGCACCTTTGGGATGTGGTGGAACGGGAGATTCGCATCATGAATGTGCAGCCGACAAATCTGCAGTAACTGCGTGATGCTATCATGTCAATAAGGAGCAAAAACTCGGAGGAATATTTCCAGTACCTTGTTGAATCTATGCCACGACGGATTAAGGCAGTTCTGAACGCAAAAGTGGGTCCAACCCGGTACTAGTATGGTGTACCTAATAAAGTGGCCGGTGAGTGTAAATAGGTGTTACTTTCGTCCCCACAGGAACTCTTGCCATTTAAACCTGATTTACTTTTAAACTGAAAAACTCAGACATCGCAAGTTTAAGGATGTATTATAGCACTAATTAGCCTGTAGATTGATTATTAGTGTGATGCATGAAAAGAGAAACACAACTTGTAATTAGAAATAATCACTACAATAGTTTACTTTCTGTACTTGAAAAAACTGAAATTCAGACCTAACTGCGGGACACAGTCCCGAAATCAGCTGATATTTGGCAGCTCCATCAAGGGTTGCATGCTGAATGTGCGGTTATAGCCTGGAAAGCAATTGTTGTCGGGGCTTCGAGAAAACGGGGCTTTGTTACTTTCGTCCCACGTTACTTTTGTCCCCACACTGCCCTAAGTCCAAATAACTTTAAGTGGTCTCAAGTTGTATCCCTTACAGTAGTATACTTAACAGTTCATTGTACAATGCACTCAAAAATTCGAGTAAAGTGCCGAGATTCCTTTAAAGACACCACTGACTTTACTATGAATACCAGTTGGAGAATGCTAAGAATGAAGGAGAGAAATAGATGAAGGTGAAGGAGAACAGTGATGAAAGAGCGTCATTGAGCGGTCTGTGCGTCTTCTTCATCTTGTGACTCTCCATCTCTGCAGCTCTGGGTCATATTAACAGATATCAGCCAACAAAAATGACTCTCAGACATGAACATCTCCCTCATCGATGAATGGACTCTTATTCTTTGCAGAATCCATATACGATCACAAGATGAAGAAGCGCAGAGGACGGGGCTTACGAACATTTGCAGATCCGTCATTCTGGTGTAAAAGTGAGAGGGAAAAAGACAATCTCTGTTAAATTCAGCTACATGTTGTCTTATGTACACACCACCCTTGTTTAAATAGCTGATTTATGAGATTTAAAAGGTGACTTGCATATGCAGTTTTTTCACCATTAAAGGGATCAGTCAAACATTTATATTTGTAATGGATTGGTGAGTAATGTAGTGCAAGTTATTGGTTGTCACAATTAAATGTAAAAAAAAACCAGAAAAAACAATGTTGTAATACTGTATTAATGTCATGCATCATCTATTTAGAGAAGACACCCACTAAAATGTTATTCGCTGTAATGGGGTGTTCACACCAGACGCGAATAGATCACGCTATTCACGAATAGACGCGTGAACATTTTGAGTTTATGCGCTTCATTTTCGCGTGAAATTCACTTCACAATAGACGCAGATTCACGTCATGGACGACGCTTCTGTCTGCCCGGTGACTCTAGTTTCGTTGCTAAATGGTTAACATGGATTTTATCGATAGAGTAGCTGTGCTTTGTGCTTTAGGAATGCTGAAAAACAGCTTATATTTGTCCGGCGTCGTGTCTGAGTCCACTAGATTCTTTCAGAGGTGCACCTAGCTGTGAGTTCTTAACCTCCTCCAGAAACTGTACCTGGATGATGGAGACTTTCAGCGCTTCCAACTGAGCCAATCCCAGGTTGATGAGCTGTTGTCCGGTGTCGGCGGGAGGATTTCCCCTCGGGACACCACCAACAGGCACTACATCATAATCACGCCCCTACAAGAGCAAGCTCCTGATTGGTTAACGCGACACTAATGTCCGACAGATTTTTCAACTCAAGTGATTCACGCATCAAATTCGCAATTCACGTGAATCGCGACATTCGCACTGCCTCATTAGCGCGAATAGCGCAGCAGGATGTCTATGTCATGTAAATCACTTGCGCTTGATGCTTCAACCACATTTGGTGTGAACGCTCCATAATTTATTTACTTTTATATTTGGTGGTGTGAAAAAGTGTTTGCACCCTTACTGTTTCTTTTTTCTTTTTTTTGCATGTTTGTCACATTTTAATGTTTCAGATCATCAAACAAATTTAAATATTAGTCAAAGATAACAGAAGTAAAGCCCTCATGCAGTTTTTAAATGAAGGTTTTCATTATTAACTGCCACACCTGTTCGTAAACAAGAAATCACCTGAATAGTACCTGCCACAAAGTGAAGTAGACCAAAAGATCCTCAAAAGCTAGACATCATGCTGAGATAATAAGAAATTCAAAAACAAATGAGAAAGAAAATGGAGATCTACCAGTCTGCAGAAAGGATATAAAGCCATTTCTAAAGCTTTGGACTTTTATTCACATTGGTCATAACCTGATATTGGGTTATTAATATATATATAACCTTGCCTTCCTCTCGAAACAACTATTTTTTTTACTTCTAGTCACATGAAATGCCATTAGGGTGGGGCTATGGCAGGGTTATTAGACATTTAAGGCGGGACTATTCATCATTTAGGGTGGGACTATCCATCATTTAGAGCGGGGCTATCAGTCCTTTAGGATGTGGCTATCACTGTGTTCGTCCGAAAGGATGAAATCATGCACCTCCCTACTTTTTCACATTTTTTTTATTTTATGACTGTTTCAAATGGATGTATGTCATGATTTAGGAAAAAGGACAATCTTAAAAGACCCATGAAGAATTGTGAATTTTAGTTCGACGTTCAATGTAATTTCAACTGAAACATAAAAATGGCGGGACATATAGCAGCTCCTCCCCCTTAAAAAAAACCCCAATAGGATTTTGTTTTTACCACCTCTCTGCCAGTGAGAGTGGTTGAGCTCAAGAGCATCTGATTGGTCAGAAGATTTGATGAGAAACTGAAGTATGAGGTGACGTCAAAAAATCGTTGATCCATTTAGGCGGAAGTGACAAACTGCAAGCTTTGGATGTTAATTTCTTCTAAATGTGAATTTTGTCACTGTTTTGGAGCACACTTGCTTATAGATTAACACTAACATTTTTATACTAACAACCAAAAATAAAATAATTTTAATTTCACAGGATCTTCAGTTTCATTCTGACTTTAAGATTGTAGTATGTTACATTACCCAACACTGTTTGACAACCCAGATTTTTCTTTTGAGTGTATAATTACAATCTAACTAACATTAGAGTTAGCAGTTAGCAACATTATATGATTAGCGAGATTTTGCATGGCAAGCATCCTTCACCTTTACATTGTTCAATCACTTAATTTTTGACTTAAACTGATATTTACACTCTAAAACAATTGCTCTGTTCTTTTAACCTAATTTTGGGTAAAATGTGAACAAAACCAACTGTTGGGTTATTTTTTGGAACAACAAATTTTATAAGACCAATTTCAAACCAATGTTTGGGTTGGGAATTGTCCAATTTGGGCTGAAAAATATCCCAGCATTTTTTGAAAGTGTAAAGCATTCCTAAGCCGCAGTCATCTGTGGGAACACCTCAGGCTGTGGGCGGAGCCTCTGTGATGATGTCATCCACTGTAGGGGGCAGATATTGAAGACCGTGCGGGATCTCAGGGGTCTCTGGAGTAAACCTCTGCATCAGTGCTGGTGTGGTCATCAGCGCACGCGGTCATCATGTGGACATCTCTCATCTTTCTCTTTCTCAGCCTCTCATCAGGAGCTCTTTCACGTGAGTATTCCTTTTCTAAGTTGTGTGATGGAAAGCATTAACATTGATATGGACAAAAGGTGAAAGTATGATCAATGAAATGAATGCAGATATATATAGTTATTTTAGGACATTTTAGTTGGATTAATTTGAATTGTTGTGCTGTTTTAGAAACAGTACTTGTATACTTTAAAACACTATGGACAAACCCACCCAAATGTTGAGTTAAGAAGTGTCTTTTATATTTAATCGAAAAACTGAACCCAACATTGGCTTTGTCTATATTTGACCCAATATTGGGTTAAAAAAAACAGCATTTTTAGAGTGTAGAAACTGTTAGTTTGATTATGATTTTTATTTGAACCAATCGCCATAATGCATTTTCATTATTAAAAGATGGATGTAGACATCCAGTTAAATTGCATTAAATCTAAATAGACTTTAAACTGCAGCCATTTTGTGTAGGCCAAACTTTGAGATAACTAACATCCACAACTGAAAACGATATCATCTGTGTGTTTAACGGTTTAACCTTTAATTGGGTGAAGAATCATAAATGGTAACTTCATTGACATTGATTACAATGTGTCATTCATTTTAAGTCATAAAAGTTCAAAGGTCCTGTAACAACCCCCATCAGCACTCCAGTTTGTTTTTTTCAATGAGTATTTAAATGTGCTATAAAGGGTCGAAGAGGGTTGCTAGAGGAGATACAGCTGTGGCCTGAAGTTAACGAGAATTAACTTGTTTATTTATTAAATAACCCCTTAATTGTATTTTATTCATGTCAACCCTAAACGTTTGTTTCTAAACTGGAAAATAGTTGCATTGCTTTAGAAACAGTGCTTGTACACATTAAAAAATGTTGGGTTCTTGTAACCCAATGTTGGGTCAGATATGGACAAACCAACCCAAATGTTGAGTTAAGAAGTGTCATTTGTATTTAGTTGAAAAACTGAACCCAGCATTGGCTTTGTCTATATTTGACCCAACATTGGGTTAAAAAAAACAGCATTTTTAGAGTGTAGAAAATCTTTGTTTGATTATGATTTTTATTTAAACCAATTTATTTAAACCAAACCATTGACATTGAGTACAATGTATATCATTTTAAGTCCTAAAAGTTTAAAGGTCCTATAACAACCCCCAGCAGCACTCCAGGGTCTTTTTCAATGAGTATTTCAATGAGTGCGCTATAAAGGGTCAAAGAGGGTTGCTGCTAGAAGGGATACAGTTGCGGCCGGTAGTTATTCATTCATTCATTTTCTTTTCGGCTTTAGTCCCTTTATTAATCAGGGGTCGCCACAGCGGAATGAACCGCCAACTTATCCAGCATCTGTTTTACGCAGCGGATACCCTTCCAGCTGCAACCCATCACTGGGAAACATCCATACACACTTACCCAATTCACCTGTACCGCATGTCTTTGGACTTGTGGGGGAAACCGGAGCGGCCGGTAGTTAATGAGAATTAATCATATTATTTATTAAATGACCCATTAATTATATTTTATTCATGTCTACCCCAACCCTAAAGAAAATGGTTGCACTGCTTTACAAACAGTGCTTGTACATTTAAAAAAAAATGCTGGGTTGTTGTAACCAATGTTTGGTCAAATATAGATATGGGTTGTTGCTAGAAGGGATACAGCTGTGGCCAGAAGTTAATGAGAATTATTCATATTATTTATTAAATTAACCATCAATTGTATTTTATTAATGTGTACCCCAACCATCACAGTACTATATATACTAAGTATTATTCATATTATTTATTAAATTACCCATTAAATTGTATTTTATTAACATTTACCCCAACCCTAAACCCAAACGCTCACAGTAATGTAAAAATAGTTATTGTTGTACAGTGTCACAAAAATTATGCTATGTTGATGTGAGTATCCACAGCTGTATCCCTTCTAGACTTTACCCTCAAAGAGGCCTGTCGTAAAGCATTTAAAATGAACTCTGAATTCTTCTAAATGATTACTATTGTGGCTCTAGCAACAGGTTGTTGTTGTATTTTTATGAAGTACTGATTTGGCTGAAACATCTGCCCAAAAAAAAGGGTAAATGAAAATATGAAGTCTAAAGGGAAGTTTGAGCGTCTGTGTGGGATCTGAGCTCATTCCAGCAGTGCGGATTATAGTCAGGCGCTCAGCTGAAAGTCACATGAAAGGGATTGAGTGGGATTGTGGAGGTCGTGTGATCTATTCCCTCACATTCACATGCTTTTTCATCCTAGACCTTCGTGAACTTTTATGACGGCAACCTTTAGCAATTCAAGTGCCTCATTAAACTCAACAGTCGCAAATATTTATCATTCCATAACATCTAGAAGAGTACAGAACAGTAAATTAAGAATTATTATAGTCACAATGATTCGCCCTCCTGTGAATTTTTGCTTTCTTTTTTAAATATTTCCCAAATGATGTTTAACAGATTCAGGAATTTTTCACAGTATTTCCGATAATATTTTTTCTTCTGGAGAAAGTCTTATTTGTTTTATTTCGGCTTGAATAAAAGCAGTTCTTAATTTTTTAAAAAACATTTTAAGGTCAATATTATTAGCCCCTTTAAGCAATTTCTTTTGATTATCTACAAAACAAACTATCGTTATACAATGACTTGCCTAATTACCATACCTTGCTAATTTTAACTTGTCTAACTAGCCTACTTTTCTTCACTTTAATCCATGGAAATGAAACCACCTTCACTATTTTTCTTCCTCGTTGCAGAATCCAGAACTCGATTTGCACGTTATCGTTCATGGAATTCACAGATGTATCCGGTCTGGAGGGACGGAGACCCCCGATACAGAGACTGCTGGAAGGGTACAGTATTTTATGAGTGTTTAATGTACATGTTAGAAAAATATGGCACAATGTCAAGGTATTTTCAAATTTCTCTCTCACACAACAGCTATTTTTATGTGGATTACCCATGAGATGTGATGTTTTTTATTCTATCCAACTCTCACAGGAAACAATCTGCACTTTTACATTTTCAAAATTTATTTATGAGCCATTTTCAATCAAAGGAACCAAAGAAAATGTCCCTTGCACAAGACCGAAATTAATGATTTAATTATTGATTAATGTCTTGTTTTTCAATAACAAAATCTTAACATTCCGAAATCAAGGTTAATTTAGTTAGGTGAGGTATAAAGTCTTGTTTTATAGTCAATATAGGATAAAGTCAATAAAGGATAAAGTCAAGGAAGTAATAAATAAATATTTCCCCTTTACTTTTTGATTTAAGTTTTATTTTCTGATAGATATTTTTCCTCATATCGCATTATTTTTTTTTAATATCTCAGAAAAGTGAAAGCTGCTGTGAAACAATAATTATTGTGAAAAGCGCTATACAAATAAACTTGAAATTAAATGAAACTTGACATTTTTTTCAATGTTTTTACAATGATGAATGCAAACTAAAACAAATTTTTCCACTGTACCTTTATTTCCTGTTTCTCCTCCTTGAAACGGTCTTTAAAACCTTTCCTCCTCAGGTGGCGAGGTGACGTTTGAAGTCAGAAGTGATTCTCCAACACTGACTGGAGCAAAAGCTTCTTTCAACATCGATGTTCGTTTCCCGCAGAACCAGACGGTTCTTCCTGATGGACAGGTGGTGTGGGCCAGAAACTGCACTGTTAATGGTTAGTCATATTTGTTTACTTTAATTTTATTCCTCCAATACCACTGATTGCTGTAATAAATTCATGAAGAAAATAGATGTTAAAAATAATATACATGATTCAGATCTTTATATAAAGTAAACTATGTATATGGGTCACAATGGTCCACATCAGATATACAAAAGTAGTCTTATATACATAGAAAGCATATTAAATGAAAGTAAAGTGTCTAGCCCACTGCTCACAAATGGGTAAAATCTATTGGTGGTTTATATATGAGCAATATCACACGAGTTGCAGTGCGATATGGCTGTATATCAGCACTGGTGGGACATAACGCACGCCTTCAACCAGTGCTGATATACAGCCATATCGCACTGCTACAAGTGTGATATTGCGTTTATACAACAGTTTGACGGCATAATCATGTATATAAAAAAGAAAATCAAACACGGAGAGTCTCAAAACCTTTTTGTATTAGGAACTACTTTCTTCTGCCATTCATTCACATCTGTAGCTGACGTCAGAACAGAAGAATCCATTACTGATTCACCAACGTCACTTTAGAGCTAGTATTTGAATGATTCTCTAGCGTAATGTCTAAAGTGATGACAAAACAGGTGATTTTGCTGACATATTACGATTATAAGGGTTCCTCTATGGGCTTATTATGCGGTCCTGTCGCCATCTTGTGGATAGACAACGTCAACCGTCTTTGGTCTACTCAGTATGGCAGGCTAATGGCCGCCGACGCGCTGTCTCTCTGAAATTATAAATATTTTAAAATAGGCATTATCCTTATAAATAAACTGCATAGTTGCAATCTAAACAACTACATTCTCCACTAAAAAAGCCACAAAAGTACTTTATGCTGCCCAACAGCAGCAATATTTGTCAAACTGTAGAGTGTCCTTAGCTTGTTGCTGTATGTGGGTGGAGTAATACACAAGGGTGAAGGGTGCAGAGGCGGGTCGAGTGCTGCTGTTACTGGCAAAATATCGCACAGCTATCGGCCAATCAGATTCAAGAACCAGACAGAACTGTTGTATATATATATATATATATATATATATATATATATATATATAGTCAGTGTTGGGCGTAATTAAATTACTTTTCTGCAGAAAAACTAAATGATTACTTTTCATTTTTGGGTAATTTGATTGGAGTTACTTAGAATAAACTTGCCGTAAAAACTGTATATAACTTCAACAATTACGTATAAATCAATTCAGAGAATCAGATTAATATATATTTTTCAACTAAAGAACGTTTATCATTTATTAGGACAACTGATATGATTAAGAAAAAAACAATTGAGAAAATAGTTAATGACAATATGAGGTATCAGTTCAGAGAAGCAGAGTAATAGTAAATGTCTATTTTTTTGTTATTGAGATATGTTGCATATTAATCTTTCCACTAAATGTATGATTTATAACTGCACATAGTTTGGAAATGAAATGTTTTCGAAATGTATGATAATATATGATATATATGAAATAGTGTGTTAATGTGAAATGGTCTGTATATTTATATATATATATATTTAGAAATTAAGTGTTAACAAGTTTGACTTGAATTTCTATTGTCTGTGTTGAGATTTGTGTGAATCTTTAGTATTTAAGCAAGTAAATGAATGACTTATTGACTATGCTTTTTAATTTTTCAGACAAAGTAATTTGGAAAGTAATTTAAATACAATTGTAATGATGTAATTAATAACCTAAGTAAACTTACCCAACATTATATAAACATAAGTATAAAGGTTTAAAAATGATTAATACTATGTATTTATGGGGTCAAACCACTATAGAATCCTTAAATAGACTCATTATCTAATGAACTTTTAGTGGGTGCCTCTTTACTGTAAATTTGTATGATGAAAAGCAGAAGGAATAAGTGCTTGCATGTGATTCTTGTTTTAAAAAGATCCACATTTAAAATGAAATTACAAATGACAAAAGCATTTTAACTTTGTGTTCAGGAACATCATATACTATGGGCCAGTCTGTGTACCCTGAATCCAGCATCTCTCAAGACTGGAGCGGTGTTTTTCCTGACAGGACACCCTTCAACAGGACCTCCAACAAAAAGCCACGCTTCATCTATGTGTGGAAAACATGGGGTGAGAAAACAAAAATCCTGGTCTAGTCTCACATACAGCTGAAGACAAAATGATTAGAATTGTAATTATTTTTTAGATATTTATGAATTTATATATTATAAACATAATAGTTTTAATAACAAATTTCTAATAGCTAATTATTTTATCTTTGCCATGATGACAGTAACATAATATTTTACTAGTTATTTTCCAATGTACTAGTGTTCAGCTTCTTTTGCAAGTTGCTAGTATTGATGTATGTAAGTTTTTGACTCTTGTAAAGCATAAAAATACCATAATATGTTTGCAGATATTTAAGAAACATGTTAAGTGAACATATTTGTTTATGCTAAAGTCAGTGATTCTCCTTTGAAATTGTGCGTTCTGGGTCAGAATGTCTGTCTTTGTATTGGTCTCTATAACCAGCCCACTGCCAGTTTACACAATTATATTTCAACACCCCAGGTTGCCTTGGAGGAAAATGCATTTCATTTCAGTCATGAAGGCCGACTCGATGTATGCATCCGCGACCGAAAACGTGACATCTGCAGGACAGCAGCATCCTCCGAAAGGAGACGCAGATTCAGAGTTATAAAAATTCACATTAGGTGGTTTTTAATTAGCAAATAATATAAATATTACAAACGTAAACATTAGCTGAGCAGCTTACATTGTAACACCATGTCCTAACAAAAAAAGCACATAATCGGTACCTGAGGTGATCGTTGTCAGAGTAGTTTATGCGATAACTAGAAACCATTTTGAAAATAGAAACTTCAAGGGATGGTTTGGACAGAAACTCTTTTACATTGAAAAGATTTAGTTTGTTGTGTGTAGTTATAGTGTAGGCTCAAGGACTGAGGCACGCTCGCTCCTGTTGATGTCGTCAATCTGGCAACCTTCGTTTACATGGAGTCATTGGAGGAGGGATCAGTTGAAAAAGTGTTTTGAATTTGTTGTGTCAATCTTACGTACTGCACCTTAAAAGTTCGCATGAACCGGAAGCTGGGTTTTTTTTTTTCATATTGTGACGCAGTTCCTAGAGAAACGTAATATTAAGAGTAAACAGTGGGCGTGGCTTGTTTTTTCTACTGCGAGCTGATTGGATGTAGTAAAGTAGGCGTTTCATTCAAAAAGATTGAGAAAAGGGTTTGGGGAGGGTTATTACAACCTAACAGACTCCTCTTCCTCACCATTTCTGTTTGTTGTCAAAAGTGACAGCTGGAGGGGCGTGGTTATGTATGTTTGCCACGCCCAATACCTCAGACTGACCTAATCTGAGAATTTAACTGAAAACAAACAGGAAGTGCATTTTTAGATTTCAATTAAAGATTACAAGGACAAACAATTTTGTTTCTTAATGACATGCACAGATGAATTGTTCACCACAAAACTATCAATGTGAGCTAACAACAGCAATATGGTTAGTTTTGATTTCATTTGTACTTTTAAAGTTCAATTTAAAGGCTCAACTAGGTTAAAGGTTAACAGTGGTTTGTTCTGTAGCCAATCGAAAAATAATAATTTCTTAAGCGGGGCTAATAATGTTGAACTTAGCAGATTTTACTTTTCTTAAATAAATGTTTTATTATAGCCAAGCTAAAAGAAAAAAATAATAGGAAATGCTGTGAAAAACATCCTTGCTCTGTTAAACATCAATTGGCTCATATTCTTGTGTTTCAGGAAAATACTGGCAGGTGGCTGATGGTCCTTCTTCTCTACTGAGCATTGAAACAAACAGCGTGCCTCTTGGTTCTTACAGCATGGAAGTGGTCATTTACCACTGCCGCGGCAAAGACAAGTTCATTCCCCTTGGTTACGTATCCACTCAGTTCTCCATCACCGGTATGCTGTTTATGGATTTAAATTTCCTGCGTCCTTTAGAACATTTAGAACGTTAAAAAATAACCCATTTAAAGGAGACCTATCATGCAAAAAAACAGTTTTATAAGGGGTTTAAACACAGTAATGTGGCAACAGTCTGTGAATTTAACCATTTCTAATGGTAAACATTTATTAATTTTGTTTGATAAAAACAGTCTGCAGAAACACTTTGATTGACATTCTCCCTTTGTACGTGTCATCAGAGCGGGAAAGCCCCGCCCACTAGTGACCACCTCTCCGTCATTAGCATAGAACTTCAATCTTGTTTTTGAATCTGCCACTATGCTGACACACTGGCATCAGTAGCTCCGCCCTCTTTTTAAAAGAGCACAGTCTCATTTGAATTTAAAGTGACAGTCCCCATAACGGCACAATTAGGATCAAAGCCTAAAAGGGTCAGTTTCAGAGAGTTATAAAACATTATTTGTGTGGTATTTTGAGCTGAAACTTCACACACACACTCTAGGGACATCAGAGACTTATTTTACATCTTGTAAAAAGGGGCATAATAGCTCACCTTTAAAATATAAACCACATTGAGAGATCTTTTTCACTTTAAATCTGTGGTTAGTTGTTTTGGACAATATATAAACGGATGCTTTAGTATACTGTTAACATATGCATTCACTGTGAATTTACAGTATGTTTGAGTTTTTTACCGCAAATATCACATCCATAACACTGAAATTGCTCCTGTGCTTTTCCTCTCTAGACCAAATTCCTTTTGCAGTGACTTTGTCCCAAGTTGGAGACATCAACCAGAGAGACCAAAACTTTATCCAGAACCGAGCCGTGTCCTTCAGCATTAATCTGCACGACCCTAGCAGTTATCTCAGCAGCTCAGACATCACCTTCAACTGGGATTTCGGTGACAATAGTGGCACTCTCATTTCTCGGGAAACTACTGTAACCCACACATACCTCACACCCGGATCCTTCAGGCCACAGGTGATTTTGATGGCCGCCATCTCAACTGGTTGCCCGGCCAATCCAACTCCAGCAGTCACCGTTGATCCTCCTGCTCCAGTCACAGGTACATTTTTATAATCAACGTTCGAGGCGCAATATGTCTGATTTTTTCATGGCAATTTTCAAAACCCACTAGAGCAGTGTTATATATATTGCTGACTAGGGGTGTGACGAGATCTCGTGTTACACTTTGTTAAATCGTGACAAGATTTCTCATCGAGGTGAAAAGTTGCCTCATGAGCTGTGATGTTAGCATGATGGAGCGTGAGGGTTAAATTAGCATTGAAGATTGGAGGCAGGATTGGATTGGATTGCAGCTGCACATCAAGTGGTTTGCACACATGATAAACCTGGAAACCCAGGGTGGCCTTTGAAGAATGTTCAAATCCTCAGAAATTACCAATTGTTTTATTTCCGGTTTGGTTTTCTAGAAAACAGGGAAACAGCAGCAAGGACTTAATATGTTGTGTGTTTTATTAGACTACACTGAGCAGCCTAAAATGTATTTAGTCTGATAAAACAGCACTGCTTCTTTTCCACATGATCACGAGCTTAAGAACAGGAAGCGGTGGACTGTGGCGTAATAAAAGATCTGCTGCTTTCGTGCCACGTCGTGCTATTAATGAAGACCACAACTCCCGTGATTACACACTTGGTCACGACATCATTAAACTGTCTTTATTTGTTGTAAATATACACCCTCTAGTGGAGAAAATGACATACTGTGCCTTTGATTTTGAGTTCTGAAAAGATTTTAAAATTAAATTCCCATTTAGATCCAAAAATATTCATGAATTTGGTGCCATCTCCTTTTGTCAGATGCAGGTACAGCATTGGATACCATTGTGGTCACAGTTTCTCCTCAACCTGTTGATGTCATTCCCAATGCAGAGGAGGGAGTTGCAGCCGACGCCACTGTTGTTGCTAACGACTTAGCAGTGGCAGAAACGGATCCAGTTGACCCAGCAGACGCTGTTGACACAACTGACGCTGTGGCTGAAGGAACTGTAGCTACTGAGGCTGAACTTGCAGCTGAAGAACCTGCGGCTGAAGCTGAAACCACTGCCACAGATGCATTAGCTACACCTGCAGTTATTGAAGCTGAAGCTGCAGCCGAAACTGAAAACATTGCTGCAGATGCATTAGCTACACCTGCAGTTATTGAAGCCGAACCTGCAGCCGAAGCTGAAAACACTGCTACAGATGCGTTAGCTACACCTGCAGTTATTGAAGCTGAAGCTGGAAACATTGCTACAGATGCATTAGCTACACCTGCAGTTATTGAAGCCGAAGCTGCAACCGAAGCTGAAAACATTGCTACCGATGCATTAGCTACACCTGCGGTTGCTGAAGCCGAACCTGCCTCCGAAGCTCCAGTAGCTGAGATCGATCTGGCAGCCACAGTTCTCCCAGAAGCCCCTGCTGCTGTGGTCGACACCAACTCAGTCCAGACGGCTCTCGAACAAGTGGCCCCGACTGGAGATGCAGTGGTCGCTAATGTTGCAGAAGACACAGTTCTCGAAGCTGCCGATGACGCAACCAACGCAATCACTGGTGAAATACTTTATATAGATGGCCATAGCTTTATGATGGAGTCCATAAACGATTAACTGCAAGATATATTTAAACTGTTTTCATTGGTGCTTTATCTGAAGGTGTAACTAGCATCCCTGAGGCAGCAGTGACTGAGTTGGAAGCCGAATTGGTGGCAGGAACTGAAGCAACACAGGCCGCGCTAATCATTGCAAAGCGGCAAGCACCAGAAATGCCAGTAGAAACCAGCTGTATGGTTTATCGTTATGGATCCTTCTCTACAACTCTCACAGTTGTCCGTGAGTACTTTTTGTGCATGCGTAAATAATGATATTACACTAGCATACATATAGTTGAAGGCAAAATTATTAGCCCACATGTAAAATTTTAATTATTTTTCTAAATATTTCCCAAGTGCTGTTTAACAGAGCAAACATTCATTCATTTTCCTTCGACTTAGTCCCTTCATTCATCAGGGGTCACCACCGCGGAATGAACCGCCAACTTATCCAGCATATGTTTTACACAGCGGATGCCCTTCCAGCTGCAACCCAGTACTGGGAAACACCCATACACTCTCATTCACACATACACTACGGACAATTTAGCTTACCCAATTCACCTATAGCGCATGTCTTTGGACTGTGGGGGGAAACCGGAGCACCTGGAGGAAACCCACGCGAACACAGGGAGAATATACAAACTCTACACAGAAATCCAACTGTCCCAGCCGAGACTCGAACCAGCGACCTACTTGCTGTGAGGCGACAGTGCTAACCACTGAGCCACCATGTCGCCATTTTCGCAGTATTTCCTATAATATTTTTTTCTTCCCAAGAAAGTCTTTTATTTTTGGCCCAAATAAAAGCATTATATATATATTTATTAAGGCCAATATTAATAGCCCACTTTTCTTTTTTCGATTGGCTACAGGACAAACCACTTAATCTAGCCTTTAAGTCATTAATTGTTTAGCATTTGACCCTGAGAGCATGTTTTGTTAAATTAAATGACAGATTGCTGTCAATTAATATCAAAAGTTCTCATCTGACGATAACGACCTAACAAAACATCCAGATTTTTTATTTAACATTCAAGGTTTACATGAGTATTTATTTGGTTCAATAATTGACTCAGAATTTAGTAGCAAGACTTTTCTAGTTGTCCCTTTTTATAGGCTATTCTAGTGTTTTCCATCAAAACTAAAACAAATAATAATAATCTAACACTGGGTATCATAAGTGAAAACTGACTTCGTTTCTCTTCTAACATCTGCAAATGGTAGCATGTATAGCACAAATATCAATGGTCCTAGGACTGGCCCTTGCGGTACTCCACACTAGAATTTGTGATCAATAGGCTAACTCTTCATTTACTTCTAGAAATTGATAGCAGTTAAATAAATGTTTAAGTCCTTCCAATGCAATTCCAGTAACACCAACATAACAATATTAGCATATATATTAGGCAATAACACTAAGAGAGATGTGCCATTTCGTGTCTACAAAAAGATTTTGCTGATACTATTTCTTTCCAAAAAGAAACATAGTTGTGAGGATCCCACTTTTTCTAATATTTTTTGAGAGTAAAGGCAGATTATTATACCTCTGCATTGACAGCTCACTCTTTAATGCAAAAAAGGTCACACTTTATATTTTAATGTACAATTAATCCGAGTAACAAACCATTAACTAAGACTATTAGCTCTATAAATGACAAATTTGCTGCTTATTGATAGCTATATTGGGTAGGATTAAGAACTAATAAACAGTTAATAACTTAATAATAGCCAGGTAACAAGCAAATAGTTAATAGTGTGAATTGTTAATTAAACTAGTGTTAACAAGAGTTTTCAAATTCTAATTAATGTAGGGGTGGCCTAAAAGAAGCATGCACAAAATGTTGAGGACTGTAACTGTAATTGAGAACCACTGTACTAGCAGGCTTTCACGTCTATTATTTTATAAATATTGATTATACCTCTAAATAAATAACATAATACATTTGATATAGACTGTTATGTAAAATTACAAACACTAAATAGCATATTGATGATCGTAAGATATCCTGTTCATACTTTATACACTGTTTAATATTGTCTTTTTCTATGATTTCAGAGGGAATAGAGAGTGTTGAGATTGTGGAGGTGAATAATGTGGTGATGCTGGCCACAGAGCTGGAACAGAACGCTGTGGATCTCACAGTCACATGTCAGGGAAGGTAAATATTCATTCATCATCGTTTATTTTACAGACTGTATATACACAAACTTTGGAAATATGGATTTTTTTTTCACAGTTCAGACAACTGTACGTTTAAATTTCAGTTTTGACTTTTTACACAGATCAGAGTTGCAAGATGTTAAAAGGGACCTATTATGCCCCTTTTTACAAGATGTAAAATAAGTCTCTGATGTCCCTAGAGGGTGTGTGAAGTTTCAGCTCAAAATAACCTACAAATAATTTTTTGAAACTGACCCTGTTTTAGGCTTTGATCCTAATTGTGCCATTTTGGTGACTGTTGCTTTAAATTCAAATGAGATTGTGCTCTTTTCAAAAGAGGGCGGAGCTACTAATGCCTGTGTGTCAGTATAGTGGCAGATTCAAAAATAAGACTAACTAACGTCCTATGCTAATGAGGGAGAGATGGTCACTAGTGGGCGGGGCTTTCCCCCTCTGATGACACGTACAAAGGGAGAATGTCAATCAGAGTGTTTCTGCAGACTAGAATTAATTAATTTTGACCATTAGAAGCTGGTTATATTCACACACTGTTGCCACACAACTGTTTAAACCCCTTTTTAAAAGTGATTTTTGCATAATAGGTCCTCTTTAATTAAAAATATACGATATGACTTCTATTTGTTCATCATGATTATAATTTTTTTTTTTTGCGTAATAGGGTGCCTCTAAGTCCGAGAAGAAAGTCGGAAAATAAACCATTACAATTTGTTTTGTTATTTTGGGGAGGCATAAATTAAAATTTTTGAACTTTTTGTCTCAGAATTGCAATTCAAAGATTTGAATTGTTTATATATGTCTTTTTTTTTTCTCAATTAATTTGATATATTGTGACAGAAACTACTAATTCCATGTCCACATCAAATTATTTTTACATAAGTGGTTTAACATGCAAAAGCATAAAAAGTGTCCACTTTAATGTTACGAATAACGAGAAATAATAATAAGAAAAAACCTAGAATAATAAAGTAAAAAGACTAATTAATGGAAACTAGGCTGTTGCTACTTGCTAATTTTAAAATGGTAAATTGATTATACACTAGGGCAGCATGGTGGCTCAGTGGGTAGCACTGTCGCCTCACAGCAAGAAGGTGGCTTGGCGTGGGTTTCCTCAGGGTGCTCTGGTTTCCCCCGCAGTCCAAACACATGCGCTATATAGGTGAATTGAATAAACTAAATTGGCCGTAGTGTGTGTGTGAATGTGAGAGTGTATGGGTGTTTCCCAGTACTGGGTTGCGGCTTGAAGGGCATCTGCTGCATAAAACTTATGCTGGATTAGTTGGCGGTTCATTCTGCTGTGGCAACCCCTGATAAATCAGAAAAAGAATGAATGAATGATTTTACACTCCATTATATTAATTATACACTTACTCATGGACATAATCTGCCATTGGGAGAAGTAGAATATTTTTGTTGTCAGATTTTAGGGAAAAACTTAAATCAAGAAGCATTTTCTAGACAAGTAAAAAAATATTGTCTTGTTTATATTTTTTGAAAACGAGACAATATTTTTCACTTGTCTAGAAAATGCTTCTAGACAAGACAAAACCTCAATGTAAGCAAATCGTTTTTTGCAGTATAGTAAAACATGCTTGACGTGTGAGAACCAATGAGGTTGATTTCTTGCATCACAGTAACATATTTGCATTTCCTCAAGCACCAATGAGGTCTGTACTTGCATGTCAAGCATGTATTGTTGAGCTTGTGTTTACCTTACTGTGACTAAATGGCAAAATTATATATGAACAGATCAGATGCAAAGGCCTCTAAGTAAAGAGTATTTTTCTCTTCCTCTCATGTGTGTAGGAACAGTAATTTCATGTTTATGGCAATGAATAGGTTCTTTTCATCGCCTTTAAAGTGAAATAAACAAGGGAGGCTGAGAATTTCAGATGGCACTTTTGCATCTGAACTCGAAGGATGCATTTACACTGCAGATCTTGATGGTCAATTCCGATTTTGTGACTGTATCAGATTTTTTTGATGACCAGCTTACATCATCTTTTAAAAGTGACACTGATTGTCTGTATTTACACTGCACACGGCAAAGATGCAATGACCTGGAAAAAAAGAGCGGGTGCTGACTGACAGCTGATAATTCAAGAGTTCACACTTAGCTGATGATTGATTATAAAGCTTGTTTGGCGTGCTGTACTGGGAGAGAGCCCTGAGCTCATAAGATCCTCGAGCTCGGGGCTCCCTCCCGTTTGCAAGGCGAGAGGGGAGTTTGAGCTCAGGTAGATCTCGAGAACTCCCCTGCTGTAGTAGCTAATGAACAGATAGTGATTGCTCTTTAGAGATATCTTCTTACTAGGAGCATGTCTATGGTGCCGATTTGAATTAGTCAATTACTTTAAGTTGTGTGTTTTTGGACGGTGGGAGGAAACCGGAGAACCCGGGGGAAACCCACGTGAGCATGGGGAGAACGTGTAAACTCCGCACAGAAACGTCGGCTGGCTTGGTAAGGACTAAAACCAGTGACGTTCTTGCTGTGAGGCAACAGTGCTAACCACTGGGCCACTGTGCAACCCATCTAGGAAAGGAGGAGGAGTAGGGGTGGAAGGGGGGATTCTTCAAAACGAAGATGGCTGTTATATGGAACTGAGGGTATTTATAGTGACTTAGGAATCGTCTGATTGGTGAATCATAAATTGGATAATGCGGGACCGGCCGCAAGCAATCATAAGCACGTGATCCTCTCGAAATTAGTTTATAAATAAACTTCACTAAAAAAGCGCTCTTTTCTCCATTCCTGTATTTAATCTGTTCGCAGGGTTTCATTATTTATTTATGACAAGTTATTTTACGATAGTCTAAGACAGAAAAGTTCTCATTTGGCCATCTTCTATTAATCTAGGCTTTTTTAAACCAGTAGGCATCTTAATGTCATGTCCATGGCGTGATAAATGCAATAGTTTTATAGTTTAAATTGTTTATGTGGCGGATGTTTCTCTCTCTTATTAACGTGCTTAAATACTTGTTCAAAAACTACATGACAATATAAAAGCTTTTTTTGTCCTAGTATATGAGATTTAAGACTCTGCTGAAGTGTGTTCTGAAATGAAAGCATCAGAGTTGACGTCATTCACTATGGTTTTTAATGACGCGCGACTCGCATTGACATGTGAAAATCTGATCTACCTAATTTGGACACAAGGGCACAGATCTGATTCATATCACATAAATTTTCACGTATGAACAAGGCCTGAATCTGATTTGAGTTAATCGGAATCACATCTCTGTAAACAATTTGATTAAACAAATGAACTTGATATAAATTTGAACTGAACAACTGCGATGTTATTTCTCTGCTTCGTTTGCTCTGCAGTCTGCCAAATCAAGTGTGCACTGTGGTGTCAGACGCAGACTGCATCAGCCCAGTTCAGACCCAGTGTAATGACGTGACTCCGGCCCCCGAGTGTCAGATTGTGCTCAGACAGTTTTTCAACAACTCCGGCACCTTCTGCATCAACGTGTCTCTGACCAACGACGTCAGCTTGGCTGTGGCCAGTGCACGGCTCAATGTGGCTATAGGCAAGTGTCATATCAATCTAAAACATAATAAACATTTATTTACCATAACCTGCTTTTGAATAGTGATCTCTCTTTAATTCTCTAGACACAAACTCATCGAGGAACACGGCTGGAGCGACACTCGGAGTCCTGTTTTTCGTTTGTGCTTTGGCGGCCATTGCTTTTACATACAAGTAAGACAGCAATATACACAATACATATTAAAGGGTTGGTTTAACCCAATAATCTAACATTCTTTCAGTCGCTTTGGTTCCATCCACCTATTTTTATGCGCATTTTGGAATGTTGCATAAATAAATGCTTAATAGAAACGCCAGTTGTGCGCATCTGAACTGAACTTTTTTGCATAAACTATGATGGAAAAGCATTTACCGAATAAATTCCAGCATGTGCATCAAAAGTCATATGACATTGTTTTAACAGATCATGTGATGATAAAAATGGGACAGAATTAACGCATTCATTGCATTTTGTCTTTTGAGACAAGGAAAAAAGGCCCTTTTTTCTTATATAATTAAAAAAAATCTTATAAAAGTTGCTTCTACTGCAGCAAACTCCATTTTTATTTTCTATGTTTGCCGCCAGTTTATCAGGAAGTGACGGTTTTGTTCTCTTTGACTCATTGGAGGGAAACAGTGCTTTATTCGCAATTTTTTTTTATGCAATATTCCAGTTTTGCACAGAAGTCAAATTCACATCTTTGGATGGAAACACAGCTGCTTAGGGGCTGATCACACCGAACATCCTCTTGCGATGAGAGGCGCCTTTTTTTAATGGTTTTCTAATGGCCGCAAGTGTTTTACATGCAGCTTATGCACCCTGCGTGCCTCGTGTTTTTGCCGTTACGCTATGTGTGCCTTTAGCTGAAAAAAAAGTCAACTCTGAGCGGAAAAAGCACACTATGTCAGTCCCATCTTTTTTCATTGTCCAATCAAATGAAAGCAGAGGCGGGGTTTCCGTTGAGGTGACAGCAGTGTTGTCATGATGACTACGGAGATGTTCAACCTCTCACTCTCGATTCATTCCTGTTATTGTAAATAACAGCTAACATTACAATTATAACAAAGTCAACAGTAGGGCTCGCAGTGGTTGTCTAGCAGCATAAAAAAAAAGCGCAGAGCACTTCTTTTTTTTCTTGTCAACAAAAAAAAGGCAGTGCGGTGTGCCTCGTTTCTCAGAACGGAAAAGCATGTTCGGTGTGATTAGCCCCTTAGTCACTCTTATTTCATTCCAACATCCAAACCTAGAAAATATTGACTTCTTTTGAACACAAATGATGTTATCAAATCTGAAGATCACTTTATATAATGAACGGATTCAATTTAGGCTTCTATTTATATGGAATTTGATACCAATCGGTATTGAAATTTCTAAAACATCTATTTCCCGCTAACATTTGAGTAATGTTGAGTGCGTTCTTAAACAGCGCTGATTTGCCATTGTGTTCACATGCTCAACAGAAATAACTAACTTTAAACGTATCTCACCGCTGTTTACTGAGTGTAACCACAGATAAAGGGACACTGGAGCATTTTAAAGCCACAAAGATCAACTGGTCTGTTTATAAGCTGACATACGAGCGATTTGTTGATGAATCGACTGATCTTCACGGCTTTAAACATTAAACAGTGTCTGTGGTTACACTCAGCAAACAGCGGTGACCTGATGACCTTCATGGCCAATCACAGTCAATTCTGTTGAGCACGTGAACACAATGGCAAATCAGCGCTGTTTAAGAACGTGCTCAAATGTTAGCGGGAAACTCTGAACTCTATATGTTCATCATATGAAAGTATCACATCTCTGTAAACAATTTGATTAAATAACTGAATTCATATGGATTTTGTTTTTTGAGTCTTGCAATGGAAGGACAGAAATCTCTGCGATTCTGTTAAAAAAGATTGTTTAGTTAAATCATTTATGTTTTGAATATGAATAAAAGTTATGGATTTTGAAAGACGCAAGTAGGGAAAAGTGAGGGTCAATTTTTCTGAATCCACATCATAGTATTCTTTTTTTTTTTTTTTCGAATTCAATTCACACTTGTCTTGTACAAATATGTGGTTTTGTTAATAATTACAGTGTAAACATTTATCATTTAACCGAGAAATTAAAGTCAAACATGCCCCAGAGGTGGGTTTTTTCTCTATAGCGTTAAAAATTAAATGGCATCCGTTTTGTTAAGCCAGCATGTGTGAAAATATTTAATCACTGCAAAAAATGCTGTTCTTAGATTTTTTTTTTTGGTCTGGTTTCTAGTCCAAATAGAAAAAAATTCTTATATCAAGAAGCATTTTCTAGACAAGCAAAAAAATATTGTCAAAATGCAGTGAGTTTTTCTTTAAAACAAGCAAAATAATCTTGTTTTTCATTTTTTACAACAGATTATTTTGCTTGTTTTAAGGAAAAAAACTATTATTTTTGACATATTTCTGAAAACAAGACCATATTTTTTACTTGTCTAGGAAAATGCTTTTTGATTTAAGAGTTTTTAGATATTTGGACTAGAAACCAGACAAGCACGAAGTAAGAAAAGCTTTTTTTGCAGTGATGTTAAATTCTAAAAGAATGTTCAGTGACTTGATCTAACTGTGCGTTCACACCGAAGGCAGCGAGAGCTTTACAGTAGCCAGAAGTCATTCATAGACCCCCTAAAGGACATCAAAACAAGATGTATGGGGGGGGGGTCCCTTTGAATCTGAGAAAAACTTCACTCTGATCTGTATTTTAAATAATAATGTTAATAATTAAAATAACAGATATCCATTTGACCACCCCTGTAACAGTTCATACCATTGTGAATGCATAATCGTGCCAATCATTCTATGTGAGGAAAAAAAGTCATTCAGCAGTCTGAAACCAGCAGATTTAGAGCACCGTAGACTGACTTCACAAGACTGATTTCTCATAAAATTGGTGTTTGTTTCTACATAAAGCCTAAAAGTTAAGTCAAATTAGATTGTATAGTTCGACCTAAAGTAAGCTGAAAATAGCTAATCAGGTCGGAATACACTAAATAGCCTATCCCACAAAACACTGAAAACTTAAATATATTTTATTAATAAATTAGATGTAATTTAAATAAAAACCTAAATTTGATTCACTGAAGCATGTATTACACAACTTAACATTACTGAAAAAGTTGAACCCCCGATCGTCAATGTATAATTCGCACACTGGACATATTGGATAAGTGGAGCAAAGCCACACCACATGCAACAACTAGATCTTCCATAGTTAAATGAGTTTGATAAAAGGTACACAACATTTTCACACATTTTTTTGTGTGGGAATGTAAGTGATTTACTGATATGCTGCAACGGCCCCTTTACAAGGTACAATACAAGATGGATGTAGCGAATTTTGACGCTCTCACCGGCGGTGCTGTGAACGCACAGTAATGCTGAAGGATCATTTAATTTTATGCTGCGTAATTAAAAAATATGTAATGCTCTATATTAACCTTTGATGTTTCTCTTCAGGCGGTATAAGGAGTACCATCCACTGAGAGAAGAAAACGAGGGCAGTGGTTTTGCTTCAGGAATAAGCGCAGTGCCTTCGATGCTGTGGAGCTTTCTGAACCGGAGATCCACTGCCGAGAGCCGTCCACTTCTGCTGGGACGTGTGGTGTGAAAACAGCCATAATGCATCACCTGTACAGTCTCCTGATAAGAGATTTAAACAGGCCTATTAACAAGAGGGCCTTATTGTACTGTAATAACAGCAAAAATGTCATATGCAACGTGAATCAAGTTAACTAAATAAAGTATGGCGGTTGCATATGTTGTAAAAACAGATACTTCTGCGTTATTTGGTCTACAGTCACACTAGAAAAACATGCTTTTTATAATTGCTTTAGTCCAAATATCTAAAAATTCTTAAATCTAGAAGCATTTTCTAGATGAGTAAAAACAAATGAGTTTTTCCTTTAAACAAGCAAAATAATCTAAAAACAGGTTTATTTTGTGTACCTCACTGGAAGATTATTTTGCTCATTTTACTAAATATCTTGCTTAATTATGTCTTTTTTTTTCTAAAAACCAGACAGATTTATTTGTTTAGAACAGAGATGCCCAAACTAGGGCCAAAGTTGGCCCATGGTAACCTTTGATTTGGCCCGCCATCTGAGACAGAGGAAGAATGATGGAGATGGTTTAGAGATTGTCTTTTCAAATCTAATGTAATCTTTTGTTTTATTGTTAAAAGCTAATTGAAATTAAATATTGTAAATGAATCAGATTTAGTTTAAATGTAGTTTAAAGTAGTATTAGTATTGTTTTTTTTTTATATTATGAAATAAATTAGGAAATTACCCATGGCAACTTTAATGTAATATAGTTTGGTATATTTACCTTCGGCCCACGGCTCATAATGATATTTGGTTTTTGGCGCTTTATACCAAAAAGTTTAGGCACCCTGCTCTAGAAAATGCTTCTTGATGAAAGAATTTAGTTTTAGATATTTGAAACAAGACAAACTCTCAAAGCCAGAAAAGATTCAGTACTAGAAAGACCCTTGGTGTTAATCAATATTAATAAATTTAAGATATGCATTTCAAAAGTAATGAAACTAAGACCATTACTTAGATTATTTAGAGAAGGTAAACTGCAAATAATGCTTTTCTTATTCAGAGTTTTTGTCTTGTTCCTAGTCCAAATATCTAAAACAAATCTTAAATCAAGAAGCATTTTTTTCTAGACAAGTAAAAATGACTCCTTTGTTTTCAGAAATGTCAAATTGAAGTGAGTTTTTCCTTAAAACAAGCAAAATTATAAGCAAAATAATCTTGTTTTTGGTTTGAAATAACATTATTTAGCTTGTTTTAAGGAAAAACGTAATTTTGACCTAATATTTTGAAAACAAAAAATTTTTTTACTTGTCTAGAAAATGCTTCTTGATTTAAGAATGTTTAGATATTTGGACTAGAAACAAGACAAAAACTATGTAAGAAAATCTTTGTTTTTTTTTACTTTCAGTACTAGAAAGACCCTTTGGTGTTAATCAATATAAACAAATTAAAAATATACATTTCTAAAGTAATGAAATGAAGACGTTTACTTACATTAGTTAGAGAAGGTGCACTGCAAATAATGCTTATTTAGAGTTTTTGTCTTGTTTCTAGTCCAAATATCTAAAACAAAACAAAAAAATCTTAAAGCAAGAAGCATTTGAGACAATTATTTAAAGTTTTGTTTTCAGAAATAATAAGTCAAATTTAAGTGAGTTTTTCCATAAACCAAGCAAACTGAGGTAAGAAAAAAGTAATCTTGTTTCTACTTTGAAATACTACTATTTTGCTTACTGGCAGATTATTTTGCTTGTTTTAAGGAAAAACTCACTTCATTTTGACCTAATATTTCTTAAAACATTAGGTCAAAAAACAAATTTTTTACTTGTCTAGAAAATGCTTCTTGATTTAAGAATATTTAGATATTTGGACTAAACAAGACAAAAACTCTAAATAAGAAAAGCATTTTTTGCAGTGTAAGGAAAAAAGTGCATAGGGGGAAAAATAGAACACTATTAAAAACGGTAAAGATTATTAACAGCAAATAAACAAACAAAGCTGGTAAATAATTGACAAAATAGGCTCATTTAAAAGTGATCAAATTCTCAACTATATCTCATATTAGGTCAGGAGTGTCTTCAGTTATTATAGGGAACGTAAATGTAAAAATTCAACAAGCATCCCGAAGTATAGGAATATTGTCTTATTTAAAATGATCAATTGATTGCAGACCATCATAAACATTGTCAGCTCTTCTTCAAATGTTTTTTTTTTTATTATTTAGATTTTATACAACCTTATAAAAGTGTTATGAATTGATATTAACATTTAACTATGATGTAAATTGATATTGACATTAATTACTAAAAAAATAATGTATTTGCCCACTTACTATTATAGAACTATCGTGCTGTTTTAATACTTTTATTCCCTTGTAGAACCTTAATGTAATTTGCATGAGTTGGTTTTAATATCAGCCCTATAATTTGATGTTTTATTCATAATTGGTCACGCTAACGATTTATAACCCCTAAATAAAAACGTTTCCCGTCTCTCGACTGCTGTAGTCCTGTTCACTTTACTAATGCTGGGTTGGATTGACTTTGACCTCAAAACTGCCTTATGCCAAGTTCAGACTGCATGATTTTAGCCCCGGTTTTGACTCTCCGACAGGTTTTGAGAAATTGCAGACAAATGCCTGAAATCACAGGCAAATCGGTGCTCGTTCACGTGAGTAACAATCACACAGTGTGAACTATCAAAGACGTGATCTGAGAGAATCGCCGATGAGTCGCCAACAGTAGTTAATAACAAAAGATATTCTACGTGACCTGCATTGTTTCCATGTCACTTCTCGTGTGTGTTTGGTTGTGAGACGTAGTTTGCAGACAGAGACAAAGGTGTCGACGATTCTCCTATTGTAAAGTCATGCAGTGTGAAACCCCCTGTCGCCGATCCATCTTGCAGTGTAAACACAGCAGCGATGAAACGCTACCACAGATAGTCATGCAGTGTGAAAACATGTTACGCGACTTCTTTGAAAATCATGCAGTCTGAACTCGGCATTACAGTGCTATGAATATTAAAGATGTTTTCTCAATTTGTAAGTACTTTACTATTTGCATATGTTTTCTTAACTTGCAGCGCATTTAAACTCTTTCAGCCACCACAGATTTAGCCCTCAAAGTATTCAAGTTCATTTTTGACCCAAATAAACATGAAAAATGTCATAATAATGTGTATTTTTTAGTAAGAGAACACAACTTAGCAAATGTTTTACTACCCTCATCATTTATTGTATTAGGATATTAATAATTAATCATTTTAAAGTAATATTTATGTTGTCTCGATAGAAATTAATTTATTGGTGTGGAAACTCACTGCAATTCATTCATTCATTCATTTGCTTTTTGGCTTAGTCCCTTTAGTAATCTGGGGTCGCCACAGCGGAATGAACCGCCCACTGCAATTCAATTAGATGTAAATTACAGTGCACTCAAAAAAATGCTGGGTTGTTGTAACCCAACATTGGGTCAAATATGGACAAACCTGACGCTGGGTTCATTTTTTCAATTAAATTTAAATGACATTTTTAACACAACAGTTGGGTCCATACTTGACCCAGCGTTGCGTAACATCAAGGATTCCAAACTTTACTGTCTATCCTAACCAAGAGGAAAATTGTTTTCATTTCTTTATTAATATTAACTAAATTTTACATTCATAATTGTCAATTTACTAATAAGAAACCTAATTTTATGGTTTTGTTGACTGAAAAATGCTTATATATTACCAGTTGGCCTATCAGAGACACTCAAAACAAGAAAGCCGGTACGCACGTTTTATAAACTTTATAATGTATTTATTTAATTACTACATGTACATTATATACTTACACACGGGAATTATAAAATAATAATAAATCAAATCATTTAATGTTGTTGTTTTAATGTAACTATTAACGACCATTTTTTATCTTTTGTTAGTTATGGATAATTGTAGTCGTTTAATCAAATTAATTTCATTTTTGGAAATCACCTCATTGTCGTAAAGGTCTAAAAGGGATACAGCTGCAGATACATTAACAATTTTTGTGACACTGTACAACAATAATTCATATTTTTATAGGTTTAGGGTTGGGGTAGTCGTTAATAAAATACAATTTATGGGTAATTTAATAAATAATATGAATAATACTCAGTATAATTACTGTTTTTACATTACTGTGAGGGTTGGCTTTAGGGTTGGAGTGAGGGTAGTTGTTATTAAAATACAATTTATGGGTAATTTAATAAATAAATAATATAAATAATTCTGTTTATAATTACTGTTTTTACATTACTGTAAGGGTTGGAGTGAGGGTAGTCATTAATAAAATGCAATTAATGGGTAATTTAATTATCATCTTTTATTTATTAATAGTAATTTATTATCTATTTTGGTTGTTGCTAGAAAGGATACAGCTGCGGCCGGAATTTAAAGTGAATTATTTATTAAATTACCCATTATTTGTATTTTGTTAACGTCTACCCCTACCCCAACCATCACAGTAATGTAAAAACAGTAATTATACCAAGTATTATTCATATTATTTATTAAAATTACCCTTTAAATTACATTTTATTAACACCTACCCCTCAGAGTATTGCAATTAATTATTGTTGTACAGTCGGTGTCAGAAAAATTATGCTATATTGATGCAAGTATCCTCAGCTGTATCCCTTCTAGACGTTACCCCGCATTTTTAAGAATGGATTTTCCTTCCAAATAATATCCAAATGGAAAAGTCTCGACGTGCCAAACCTGATGCAAGTGTCAAAGTGAAGGTAAAGGAGTAAGTAATGACGCTCTCTGTGCAAACCTGTGGAAGTGTTTTTTATGGTGCCACCACAGCATGAAACCTCCACCCTGTCAGGCTCATCCAACTCTACAAAACTGGACTATACCATACCACGCTTCTGCCATCATTACACAAATCGTGGCTGAAGAAACCACGCGTCCTCCATATGGAAGTGATTCACCGATGATATACGGAAGATTTAGCTTGTTTAATTACTGTTTTGATTTAAGCAGGTTTGGAGTAATGTGATATCTCCCTATGCGAGTTTTTATCGAAATGACCGCCTTTAAGCTCAAGTCAAACAAATGACTTGAGGGTTAATGGTCAGTCTTGGGTTTGCCTGACTGAAACTAAATAAATGTGTGGATGTAACCTTTTACACTGGCAGAGCTCAAAGATTTCCATGGTCCACTCAGTCATAACATGTGGACGGACCAAATCCTCCTCACGCTGGCAGGCGTACAGCATTTTGCTGAAATGTCAGGACATCCCTGAGCAGAAACATTAGAGAAACTGCAGTTTAGATTTCATACTTTCGTGATATTCAGACAGGCAGATTAGGAAACCGATTGCTGTAGTGACTTTGATTTTTTTAAATTCGTATTTCATTCATTCATTTTCTTTTTGGTTTAGTCCCTTTATTAATCTGGGGTCGCCACAGCGGAATGAACCGCCAACTTATCCAGCATATGTTTTACGCAGCGGATGCCCTTCCAGCTGCAACCCATCACTGGGAAACCCATACACACTGATTCACACACATACACTACCGACAATTTAGCTTACCCAATTCACCTATAGTGCATGTCTTTGGACTTGTGGGGGAAACCGGAGCACCTGGAGGAAACCCACGCGAACACGGGGAGAACATGCAAACTCCACACAGAAATGCCAACTGACCCAGCCGAGGCTTGAACCAGTGACCTTCTTGCTGTGAGGAGATCGTGCTACCCACTGCGCCACCGTGACACCCCTCATTCATATTTTTATAATCATATTTTTATACACTGCAAAAATGGGGGAAAATTCACAAACTTCATATACTTTTATATTCATAAAAATATTAAATTTACGAATTAAAAAAATTGAAATTTACTACACCAATCGGTTTCCAAATGCACTCAAAATCAGTGTGGCTAAAACCACATTGATAATCACTGTCCCATTAATAAGTGAATGTGAAAGATATAACAGTTTTACCATGTTTTTACTATGTTGTTACACCTGTTCATATCTTTTTGATTACTTGGAGAAATTCTTTGAATTTTTTTAAATAAAAGCCTGCATTTTGTCCTCAATTTTGTATAGGAACATACAGGCCTCTTAAAACTACTCATTAACCCCATTAGTATGAATGGAATTTAATTACATTTCTTTGGCTTTAATAGTCATGAATAAAAAAAAAAACTGTACAAGTTGAAAATTCATTCATTCATTTTTCTTCGGCTTAGTCCTTTTATTCATCTGGGGTCGCCACAGCGGAATGAACCACCAACTTATCCAGCAATATGTTTTACACAGGGGACGCCCTTCCAGCTGCAACCCTAGTACTGGGAAACATCCATACACACACACACTCATACACTACGGCCAATTTAGTTCATCCAATTCACCTATACCACACGTCTTTGGACTGTGGGGGAAACTGGAGCACCCGGAGGAAACCCACGTGAACACGGGGTGAACATGCAAACTCCACACAGAAATGCCAACTGGCCCAGCCAGGACTCGAACCAGCGACCTTTTTGCTGTGAGGCGACAGTGCTAACCACTGAGCCACCGTGTCGGCCCAAGTTGAAAATTGAGTTTTTCACAATGTAAAAACTTCATGTTAAAGGGATAGTTCACCCAGAAATTATTAACATGTGGTTCTAAACATATTTATGATATATTTATTTTTTTTCTGTTAACCACAAAAGTTATTTGAAAGAATTTTGGAAAACGGTAACCATAAATATCCAAATTAGGGAAGAAAATGTTTGCAGGTTTCTGACATTCTTCAAAATATCATCTTTTTTGTGTGTTCTGAAGAAATAAATACAAAAAGGTTTATAACAAATTGAGCGTGAGTCAACAGTGACAGAACTGTCATTGTTTGGATAGCTGCCCATAGCTCCGTTATAGGGATTAATGCATTTAGTCAACATATTAAAAACAAGTGAGATATAATATTGTGACTGGCCATCGAACTTGGAAATGCTACTGATTACATTGCAGTAGCCAATCTAGAAGAAAAGAGGAAAAAGTCTAAATGTTTTTATCCTTAATTTTGATTTTATGTCCAACAGATGGTGCAATGTCCCTTTGTATTATATAAGGATATTATGAAATCTTTTTCTTTTTTTTTCAAAAGCATGTTTGATGTGAAGTTGGCTAAATGTAGTTGTTTTTTTTAACCATACTGTATGTAAACTGTAATAGTATTTTTACTAGTCTGTCGTGTTGACGTGTACAAAACGTTACATGCTGTATTGGTTAATTCGTTTATTACTATAGGTTTTACCACAGCAACGGATTGAGCAGAGCTACTTTACTATAGTATGGTTTAAAAATACTTCAATTTCTTTTCCATGTCGCTGAATAGCGTATCCTTAATGCACTTCGCGTAAAAATGAAGATGGATGACTTAAGTTACAAATATTAACCCAACAAACACACAACGTTGCCTCAACGTAGCGACCTTCCCACAACGTTGTACCAACCTTGTAAAAAGGTTGCGGATCTACGTTGTTGCTGAAGGTTGTCACAACGGTGTCATAATGTTGCCATTTAAACGGCCGTTGCTTTAGGTTGTGCTTAGGCGGCATGGATGACCACTGTACAACATTTACTCGTCATTAATGAATCAGTTTATATTTCAACAGAGCGTTGGGCGTCTCATTCAACAATGACCAAGGAGACGCGAGTATTGCTTTATTTCTTCTTGCTAAATAAGACATCAGTGGTCATTTGTGTAGTCCTGTTGGGTCAAGCTCTG
Organism: Danio jaintianensis; assembly: GCA_903798115.1. Lineage (NCBI taxonomy): Eukaryota > Metazoa > Chordata > Actinopteri > Cypriniformes > Danionidae > Danio > Danio jaintianensis. Next base: position 3,409,138 of record CAIGQV010019164.1, read on the forward strand.
AACTGTCCTCTCTTGTTCGCTGCCTATTTTGACTTGTGTCTGCTGTGGATCGGTCTCTGAAACTGAAACTCTGTTGGATTTGTTTCTTTCTCTGACTGCTTTCTCTGTACCAACAACTACGCCTGGTCTTCGGCTGCGCTGCCCAGTCTGTTGTACTCTCCAGTGCAGAGCATCGATGCCCAGCGTCTGCATTTTAATTTGCTTTCCTGTTTACTTTTCTTGTTTGTTTACTTTACTTTCTCCATTGACATATTAATTTAGCCTATCCTTTTAGTTTAATTACTTACAGTTAATTATTTTACATAATCTAAACATTATTGTATACTGTTTGCTTATAATTAGACTTGTACTGTATGTATTACATGTGAAATATATAATAAAACAGTTTGATTATATACATTTGTGTGGCATTTTTACACTTAAAAGTTGACATATGCAGTTATTAAATTAAAAAGGAAAAATGAATGAACAATATTTAATATATATTTTCCAATATAGCAAAAAAACATGTAGCAGGAACGTCGTCTCACGCTTGCTGAATGTTACACGACAACGTTGCCACAGCCTTCTTACGTTTCTACGTTGTAAACAATGTAGCGAGCACGTAAGTGGCGACGTTGCCTTTGGAAAAAATTTACGTTGTACAGACATCGCTACAACGTAGATGTGTTTGTTGGGAATTTAGATCTTAATGCTATTTACGTTTTTGTTTTTATTCATACACGTGACTTACCACGCTCCGTACAAAGCCGACCATTATCCGTTATTTTTGTAAACAGTGTAACGTTAGCATGACGGGAGCTACCGTTAACCTCTCGGTACCACAAACGTGTTTAATACATTCAAGATGTACAATATCAAGTTTAAACTACATCAAATTTTGTTTGGTAAAATGTACAGACTTTTAAAACATGTTTTCCCATCCAGCTCCACTTCGCCGGACCACAAGAGATGCTAGCGTAACGTTGCTTCTTGTCAGGTGCGTTAAAAGCTAATTAGTTCCCGAAGCTAACATTCATTCATTCATTCATTTTCTTTTTGGCTTAGTCCCTTTATTAATCTGGGGTCGCCACAGCGGAATGAACCGCCAACTTATCCAGCATATGTTTTACACAGCGGATGCCCTTCCAGCTGCAACCCAGTACTGGGAAACATCCATACACACTCATTCACACACACACACTCATACATACGGCCAATTTAGCCTACCCAATTCACCTATAGCGCATGTGTTTGGACTGTGGGGGAAACCGGAGCACCCGGAGGAAACCCACGCCAACACGGGGAGAACATGCAAACTCCACACAGAAACGCCAACTGACCCAGCCGAGGCTCGAACCAGCGACCTTCTTGCTGTGAGGCGAACGTGCTACCCACTGTGCAGCCCCGAAGCTAACATATTAAATCAAAAACTTTCTGCAACTTAACCAACCTCCGGGTTTAGAAGGAGGACTTTAGCTTGGTGGCTGCTTTCAGGACACATGCTGGAGGAAATGCATCATCTCTTCGGACTCTCCATCCAAAACCGCAGGACTCTCAACTCTACATGATTATTTCTGCTTTCCACAGATCAAACCACTGGAGCTCAGTGCAGACTGGGGCTATTATGGCTCAATGGACGCAATATACAATATTTCTGACTGCTTTTCTGCGTGTTTGGTCAGCTCCACAGGCGAGCAGAAGACGAGAGTTCACCGAGGCGCAGGTATTACAAAACTATTTTAAAGTTTATTTTAATTAATACGTTTATTTAACAATTACTTTATAGCTCGAACTTAGCATTCGATCCATAACATCATCCTTATTGTTAACACCTAATTCAGATGTTATACATTAAATAGGAGTATAGTTCAAATATAACAATGCTTTAAATGAACCTTTGAAATGCTTAAAATGACATTAAATTAGCCTAAAAATACTCCTGCATGAATTAGGAGCGTTTGGGTCAAGCTTTATACTTTTTGTTCCATTATTATAGTCCTATATCTGAAATGTAATTCATCAGATGCTTCTATTCTACAACACACAAAAGAGAGGTATATATGTCTGTGCTGTTTTTTATCCATTTAAAATATATATTTCAAAATCTAGTGACTAAACATGTGCCATCAAATACAACACACTTCTAAAAATACATTTTATACACTAGATTTTTATACACTGCAATGCA
>CAIGQV010019164.1:3411707-3440846 GCA_903798115.1 Danio jaintianensis
TCTCTTTTTTCTCCTAAAGCTGTATTTAATAAACTCTTAAATATACAGAATGCACCACCGTGCCAATATAAAGGCAATATAAGCTCGCTTTAAAATAATATTACTAGTTCAGACAGAATTCAGAAAAACATTTATCAATTTAGGGACGTTTTAAAGCAGTGAAAATAACATTTCCGGTCAGACTGGAAAATAAATCTGTTTAATGTAGTGGTGTATTAAAAGGTCATTCATATCAAAAGTAGATTTTTTAAACAAAACCATCAATAGGGCATAAGCAGATCATATAAAAACATTTCAAATGAATTAATACAAATATCATATTTACACAAATCCAGCTAAACATTAAATATTTATGAGGCGCCTTGAGATTGGGTTGATGCATGCACTTGGAACCTGTTGGTAATTTTTGATACAGTTAGCTGTTTTTGACAATGGATTTTTCATAATTCAGCATTAATAATGTTTTTCTTTATGACTTATGGTGCAATTTATTAGACTGCATATAGATCTTCTTCATATCTAATAGACATACCTGAGGCGGTTTGGATATCTAGATACTCCACTGAACCCAGAAGCTCAGAGAGATTCCAGTGAGTGGGATATGAAAGTGGCTCTCAGGTAAAAATCAGTTTGATAACAGCTTTGTTTTAATTCATACATTATATAGCTTTATATTTTGGTGAATTGCATCAAATTTATCTTTATCTGTCTGATATTACCTTTGATGTTGTATGTAATGTAGTCATTTGTAAATATAACATGTCTGCAAAGTTTCAAAGAAGTACCGGATAAATGGAGCTACTAGGGCTGCACGATATTGGAAAAATCTGACATTGCGATATTTTGTTTTTCTGCGATATACTGTATCTATACAATTTCACCAAATGATTAAATAACACTATTTGTAAATAATTTAGTCATTTATTTTAATTTTAAGGTTCAATTCTTGATATTAGCAAACAATTACTATGACTTTTGCTTCAATAAACTCCTAATTAGCTCTGTATTAATAGTTATTAGGGCATTTTAGGTATTGGGAAGGATTAGGGATGTAGAATAAGATCATGCAGAATATGTGGTTTATGAGTATTAATAAGGAGCCAATATCTCAATTAACACATATGTTAATAAGCAACTAGTTAATAGTGAGAATTGGTCCAGAAAGTGTTATCAAATGTATTCATTTTGATTAAGATGATTCTGTAGGGGAGTGAATCACGCATAAAATGTTATAAATTACAAGCATATGATAAATGCAATAAAGTAAGATGGTTACTTTACAGCTTTTTAAACTATTGTAAAGACCTGTAACCACTGACTTCCATAGTATGTTTTTCCTACTATTGAAGTCAATGGTTACAACTTTTTAAACTACCCTGTAACCGTTGAAGTCAATGGTTACAGCTTTTTACCATTCACTTCCATAGTAGGAAAAACATACTATGGAAGTCAACGGTTACAGGTTTTTAAACTATTGTAAAGACCTGTAACCATTTATGATGGAAGTAAACAGTGCATGCTTTATGGTTTTGTATATGTAAAATGATTCTTGATTAAACTTCCAATTTGTTTTGCGCCTGAATATTCTAATCTCTCTCAGGCCTTAAAAATATCCAAATTATGAAATTTCACTCCATTGTGCATCAACGTTGAAGCAACAATCCCAACTCAACATTGCATATCTATGCGATGTGATGCACACATTGCGGTACAGATGCTGAAATGATATATTGTGCAGCCCTAGGAGCTACTGTCCCCAAAAAAAAAAAAAAAAAAAAAAAATGATCAGATGTTTTCTCACCAGGTAGTTACAGGAACTCAACTCATTAGAACTATCCACCAATCCCTGAGAACTAATCAGACCATTTTTCTGGTCGCATTTGCATGTCACTATACAAAACTGTATATAAACCGACTGAGAATGACATTCAGCAAAATCAACAATTTGACTATTAGAGGATGCAGTCGAAATCAAAGTTGTGTTTTCATTGTGGGTCGTGTGTTTTGTGATAATGACAATTGAATGTAGGCATGATAGTTGTATTACTGAAACCGCAAAAAGGAGGACTAAAATCACCTCTCTATGCTGTATACAGTAACTGGATGCACGATATTGTGAAAATCCGCAGCTATTCTTGTCTAAAAATCAGTAATAATTTTAGTGTGGTTGCTGAAATCCACACTGAAAGCAATCAAGTCATGTTAAAGGGACAGTTCACCCAGAAATGAAAATTCTGCCATCGTTAACTTACCCTTCACTTGTTTAAAACCTGTTTGAGTTTCTTTCTTCTGTTGAACACAAAATAAGATAGTCTGAAGAAAGCTGAAAACCTGTAACCACTGACTTCCATAGTATGTTTTTGCTATTATGGAAGTCAATGGTTACAGGTCTTTACAATAGCTTAAAAACCTGTAACCATTGACTTCCATAGCAGAAAAAACATACTATGGAAATCAATGGTTACAGCTTTTTTAATTATTGTAAAGACCTGTAACCATTGACTTCAATAGTATGTTTTTGCTATTATGGAAGTCAGGTTTTAAGCTTTCTTCAAACTATCTTCTTTTGTGTTCAACAGAAGACAGAAACTCCTAAAGAGTTGAAACTGCACAGGGGTGAGTAAATAATGAGTAAATTTACATGTTTGGGTGTACTATTCTTTTAAGAAAGCAGTTTCAGGTGTTTTTGTTTACCTTTTCTAGATCTTTTTTGGTTAATAAACTGCACCAGAGGAGCAAATTGATAAATACATGTTTGGTTTCAGACATTGTTAAAATATCTGATTTGTTTTATGCAACGGTAAATGGCTGCTCTCTTTTTCATGCAATAATATGAAACATATGTTGGTTGCGTACTTTTCTTAAAATATTGTATGCCATTTTTTAGCATGTAGCCATGATCACCTGTCGCACAACCGTAATACAAACCATATATAAAGTCAACTAAACAAAACAGGAACAAACCAAACAGATGAACACTTACATATATTGAGCTTGAAACACTTTCTCAATCCGGACTCTTCACCATTGCAGGTAGCATGTAGAGACCAAACCAAACATTCCTAATCAAACAATACTCTCACTCTTCTATACACCTGTGTTAAAGTTAGAGCAGGAGAAAAGCATAGAGCCCCCTAGAGGGATGTAGTAGAAACAATTTCTTTTATTTTTTGATTATTGTAAATCTGTTCTAGGAGACCTCAGAATTATATGAATTTTTAAAATAGCACTTTAATCAAACTTCTTGAGAAACATGCTCATATTTTAATTTCTGCCATGCTCTTCTGAACTGTGGTATTTGTAAAAGTCTCTTTCAGAGGGTTTCAGGTCTGCCCGTCACTGGAAATCTCGACAGAGCGACTGTTTTTAAAATGAGGGAGCCGCGCTGTGGTGTTGAAGACCCATTCAACCAGAAGTCTTTCAAATACAGACGGTTTGGTGGTGGGTACCTCCTTCCAGATCGATTAATAATAAAGTCAACCATCTTTATTCCCAAATTAATAACACCTTCTATAGATTGTTTTTATAATAAGGGTATTCCTAATGCATGTACAATCCCTTACAAAACCTAAACTGCATTGTACCTTGTGAATTATCGTAGAAGCAGATAAAATACTTACCTATTTGTTCTGATAACTTTTGAGAGCATGTTGATTAATAACATAAAATAAACCAACAAAATATACCAACTTACAGGATCACATGAAATTTGAAATATCTGGAATCTGAAGGTGCAAAAATATCAAAATATTGAGAAAATTGTGAAAAAGTCCTTCTCTCAACACATTTCTAAACATAATTGTTTTATTGACTCATTTCTAAAAACTGATTTCTTTCATCTTTGCCATGATGACAGTACATAATATTTGACTAGATATTTTTCAAGATACTAGTATTCAGCTTAAAGTGACATTTAAAGGCTTAACTAGGTTCATTAGGCAAGTTAGAGTAATTAGGCAAGTCATTGTATAACAGTGGTTTGTTCTGTAGACAATCGAAAAACAATATTGCTTAATGGGGCTAATAATATTGACCTTAAAATGGTTTAAAAAAAAATTTAAAACTGCTTTTATTGTAGTCGAAATAAAACAAATGAGACTTTTTCCAGAAGAAAAAAATATTATAGGAAATTTCCTTGCTCTGTTAAACATAATTTGGGAAATATTTGAAAAAGAAAAAACGAATAATTTTGACTTCAACTGTATATACAGGTTTCATAGAAAGTGTTATCAAAAATGTTTTAAATGACATAGCGTGTTGTTCTTATTTCCTAGGATACTGGAGAAAGAAAAACTTAACGTATCGAATTTACAACTATACACCAGATATGGGTAAATCTGCAACGCAGACGGCAATACGCACAGCCTTTAAGTACTGGAGTGATGTGACCCCGCTCAGCTTTACAGAGATTCACTTCGGCACTGCTGATATCAGGATCTCCTTTCACAAGAGAGATGGCTGTCCGTCGCCTTTCGATGGGCCCGGTAAGTAAATCTCACAAAATCTATAATATTAGTTGATATTAACAATTACGTGTTATAAAAAAAGGGTTTGCGGCACGGTGGCTCAGTGGTTAGCACTGTCGCCTCACAGCAAGAAGGTCGCTGGTTTGAGTCCCGGCTGGGCCAGTTGGCATTTCTGTGTGGACTTTGCATGTTCTCCCCGTGTTGGCGTGCGTGCTCCGGTTTCCCCCACAGTCCTAACACATGCGCTATAGGGGAATTGGGTAAGCTAAATTGGCCATAGAGTGTGAGTGTGTGTGTGAATGTGAGTGTGTATGGGTGTTTCCCAATACTGGGTTGCGGCTGGAAGGGTATCCGCTGCATAAAACAGATGCTGGAATAGTTGGCGGTTCATTCCACTGTGGCGACCCCTGATAAATCAGGGACTAAGCCGAAAGAAAATGAATGAATAAAAAAATCTTTAAAACACTTCCGTTTTACACTTCAGTATCCTTTAATGGCTCAGGACATTGGTAGTTTTGTGTTGCTTTACAGTAAATGCTGAATAATCTTCTTTCGTCAGGTCATGTTCTTGCTCACGCCGAAGCTCCTCCTTCAGGAATAGTTCACTTTGATGAAGACGAGTTCTGGACTGAAGGGAAGTATTACGGCTCTAATCTGCGTATCGTTGCAGCTCATGAGATCGGTCACGCTCTGGGTTTGGGTCACTCTCAGTACAGCAGCGCTCTAATGGCAGCACACTACACCGGCTACCAGGTCAACTTCAGACTGCACATCGACGATATCAGAGGAATCCAAGCCATTTATGGTGAGATAATTGACAGTTTTAAAAGAATGGGTATTTGCCATTACACAGCCCATACAGAAACATGAGATATAGGCTGTAATGGCAAATTATTTTCTTCCTGTTCACAAGGAATACATTTTAATGTGAAGTCTGAAATTGAATAAAGTCAGACAAAGTTTGTCTTTCAATTGCTTTAATTCTCCGGAGAATGATCAGTCGACACACAGACAGCCTCTGTGAGCAAAAGGATCCCAGGGATGGGCTCACAGGCGTTACAATGTTTTAGATAAGAATTTCCCTACAGCTCCTTAACTCTTAAACTACCAGTATATTTCACATGGCTGTAATAGCCCAATGATTATAATGCATTTGATCTTTCATTCATTCATTTTCTTTTCGGCTTAGTCCCTTTATTAATCTGGGGTCACCACAGCGGAATGAACCGCCAACTTATCCAGCATATGTTTTACGCAGCGGATGCCCTTCCAGCTGCAACCTATGGAAACATCCATACACACACATACACTACGGACAATTTAGCTTACCCAATTCCCCTATACCGCATGTCTTTGGACTTGTGGGGGAAACCGGAGCACCTGGAGGAAACCCACGCCAACACGGGGAGAACATGCAAACTCCACACAGAAACGCCAACTGACCCAGCCGAGGCTCGAACCAGCGACCTTCTTGCTGTGAGGCGAACGTGCTACCCACTGCGCCACCGTGCAGCCCGCATTTGATCTTTATTTTAGCAAAACCTTAATCAATTTATAATATCAACATATAATTGTCAATCATCAATATATGATCATCAATATTAAAAATGTCCATATAAATTTATAGTTGACATATGTGACCCTTGGAATAGCAAATAATGCATTATTGGAGTGAAGATTTTTTTTTATTTTTTATTTATGCCCAAAATCATAAGCATATTAAGTAAAGATCATGTTCCGTGAGAACATTTTGTACATTTTCTACTGCAAATATATCAAAACTTTGTTTGATTAGTAATATGCACTGCTAAGATGAAAGATTAATTTGGACAACTTCCAGATTTTCAAACAGTTGTATAATGCTAAATATTGTATCCTAATTTGCCATCATTGGAAAGCACATTTATTTATTGGTTACACATTTATGGCTGGCTTTGTGTACATATAGGACATTCATTCATTCATTTTCCTTCAGCTTAGTCCCTTTATTCATGGAATGAACTGCCAACTTATCCAGCATATGTTTTACACTGCGGATGCTCTTCCAGCTGCAACCCATCACTGGGAAACATCCATACACACTCATTCACACACACACTCATACATACGGCCAATTTAGTTCATCCAATTCACCTATAGCGCATGTCTTAGGACTGTGGGGGAAACCGGAGCACCTGGAGGAAACCCACGCCAACACGAGGAGAACATGCAAACTCCACACAGAAATGCCAACTGACCCAGCTAGGACTCGAACCAGCGACCTTTTTGCTGTGAGGTGACCGTGCTAACCACTGAGCCGCCTATTTATATCTGTATAAAATATGTCATATATTTGATTTGTATATATTACCATATATAAGATTTTTATATGGAAGATTTGACCACTCAGATTTCTTCAAAATTCTTCTCATTTCTTAGATTTTTTTCATTATAATTATGTTTGAGGAAAATGTTGGTTTTCTTCTGCTAATGACATATCTAAAAAACAAAAAGTATATTGTCAGAGCATAAAATGACAATTTGTAAAAATGACAAAAGCAATGTTTTAACTTCTGAAGAGTTAATAAATCAATATTTGGTGGGACAACATAGATTTTTGATTAAAAAAAAATAAAAATGAAAACCTTTGTAATTTTAACCAATTTTAACAAAAAAACCATTGTGCACTTCTGAAGTGTGTCTCGCACAGGTGAGTGGGCTTGACAAACCACCTGTAGCAACACTCTTCTCTATTAAAACAATAAATAAAATAAGAAAGCAGCCCCCTCCTAACTCTAGCACTTAATTCTCTGAGCACTAACAGTGCCTTTGTATAATTAGAGCTTGTTGTGTGTATTGCCTCTTCTTGTTGAATCACTGAATGCCTCCTCAATTGTAAAAGCGTCTGCTAAATAACTAAATGTAAATTTTAAAATTGTTTGACAATACTTTTAATTTTACATTTGTACGAAATGTCATTAAACCTTTAGAGAATTAAACAAATATTAACATTTTAAACAGACACACACCTAGTAATTTTCAAATGGTGTCTTTCACATTTGTTTTATAGCTCTATAAATACATGCCTACACCAATGACTCTTTTGATTTTAGGTAAAAGGGTCTCCAGTACGACTGCTGCTGATGATATCTATGATGTGACATATCCCACAATGATGGCCCCGTTCCCTAGAGGTGATGTTCTAGATCCGTGCAACGCCAAACTTGATGCTATAATGCTGGGTGAGGAATTCACACAAGTAAATGGTCACATTTTGCAGCTTTTCTTCCTGGCCATGTGAATAAATTTTGTCTGAGTTTGCGTTGGTGGCTCTACCGGTTTGCCATGTCTACAAGTACACAGGTATTTTGTAAACAGAGTATTCCACACCTTCATTTAAAAAAAAAATCTCAGTCCACATGAATACGCACTGTGATGCATGTTAAGAGCACGCCGAACCAACAGGTAAAAGCCTTTTATGCTGGATTCACACCGAATGCGGAATTAAGTATTTGCATGAGTAAATTGAATGCAAGACAATGCAAATGTGAGAACAATTCCGATTACCATCCCGAACAACGCAGAATGCACGACGCATTTGCTACGAACGCACAAAATTTGGCTTAATCCAGTCTTCCGTGTTTGGTGTGAACTCAGCTGTGTTGGCCAACCAGAAAGGAGGAAACAGTGTGCATGCTGAGGTCATGTGACACAAATTCCCGATTTATTGGCCACACGACTACACTGTACCCAGGGCTTTATAAAATCTTTACCCTGGCTGGAGTTTTCAGAAAGTTTCGGTTTCAGTAACGCGATACTGCATTTTCATTTAAACAAATGGCCAAACTGAGTATAAAAAAAAACTGCGGTTTTGAGAATACCCATGTTAGTGTGGACAGGGCCTAAAGTGCCCAGAACAGGTGCCCTTGTGGGTTTGTTCGAATCCACTTTTGCGATTTTAAGGATGAAAAAATGGCTGTTGCACAAAACGCAATTGTGCTTATAAACCACAAGGTGGAGCCGCCAGAGAAAGTTGTATAGTGTTACTTTCAGTTATATTAATTTAGCATTTTTATTTACACGCTAGATGTCTGCTAATTTGTGGTTTTCATATCAAATGTTATAGAAAGCAATGAGTTAGATTTTTTTAATATAGTACTGAGATTGTTATACTTGTGGTTACAGGTGTTTAAAACAAGAATGTTAACATTATTACAGATGGTTCTGTAGAGATGTGGATCACACAAACTCACTACTCTAAACTCAAGATTCTGTCAAATGTGCATTTCTAAGAAACTATTATTACCAAATCAGGTGTTGGTACCTGTTGGTTGCCACTATCCGCAAAAAATGCTTTTCTTACTTAGAGTTTTTGTCTTGTTTCTAGTCCAAATATATAAGAAATCTTAAATCAAGAAGCCTTTTCTGGACAAGCAAAAAAAATATTGTCTTGCTTTCAGAAATATGTCAAAAGTAAGTGACTTTTTCTATAAAACAAGCTAAATAATCTTCCAATGGGGTAAGCAAAATAATTTTATTTCAAAGGAAAAACAAGAATATTTTGCTTACCCCATTGGCAGATTATTAAGCTTGTTTTAGGGAAAAACTCACTTAATTTTTACCTAATATTTGTGAAAACAAGACAATATATATATATATATATTTTGACAGTGTGTAGAACTTTGGTACCATTGCCAGTGTTGTCAATTGTTAGTCTGGGGCTCTGACGTTGAAGTTACACAAATCACCAGTGCAGTAGATTGGATTGTTCTGTGACTACTGATAGTGAAACGTTATTGCTAATGTTGATTTTTGGTGTCAGGTCCCTGGCGTAAGACATATGCGTTCAGTGGGGATTATGTGTGGACGGTAACAGACACAGGTCATAACTCTCCAGTGAAAATAAATTTGCTGTGGAAGGGGCTGCCGGGAAACCTGAATGCAGCCGTTTACTCCCCGAGAACCAACAAGACATACTTCTTTAAAGGTAAACAATTTTTCTCTGCATATACAAGTCTTGTTTTCATGCATCTTTTCATGTTTATGGATTTTTGAATTTTAAATTGTGTGTGTGTATATATGTGTGTATGTTTGTGTATGTTAGGTGTTAGGTTCACCACCCGCTCTCTTTGTATTGTAAAGCACAGTATTTTGTACTACCTGTCGCATATTGTGAAAATATCCACGTCTTCAGTCTTTTGGTTTAATTGTTGTAATAAGAAAATGTGTATGCAATCTTGCCTTTTATGGGAGCCCTTTATTTTTTATGGTGTGGTTTGTTTCACCTATTTGACAGACAGCAGTCAATAATGTGGAGCAGGTGATTCCCTGAATTTAAATTACATGTAAAAAGATCATACTACACCCGGCACAATGTAACACCATCCACAGTGCAAGAGTTATTCGCTATTTTCAGCCCAGCTCAGGTGACATTTTCACGTTTTGCGCCACGTTGTTTAACTAGCAAATGCATCTGTGCCCATTTGTGCGCTCATGGGTGTGCTGGTCTGAAAAGGAGGTGTGTTAAGGTGGATTGTTGGCGTGTTGCTATTTTGAGGCAACTGAAATAGACCGCGCCATTGACCAACTAAAAGCTTCTCTAAAGTCAATGGCTCAGGGTTTTTATTTGTTATTTAAAGAGCGCGCTAATGTTATGCGCCTATGTGGGTACAAAACACGCATACTCTTTGCTTATTACACACACAGGGATGTACAGCAGCACACAAATATCTTTAAATATGAAAAATTAAAGGATTAAAATGGAAAAAAATATATATTGTTGTTGACATAAGTATAAAAAAAACACTTCTTTCTCCCATGCCGTAATACTTACAAAGCATATTTTTGTATTTTCAATGCAAAAACTGAATATTCCACATCTGTTGCACAAATGCTGCCTTTTATATCTATTACATTTTCATATACGGGCTGCACGGTGGCGCAGTGGGTAGCACGTTCGGCTCACAGCAAGAAGGTCTCTGGTTCAAGCCTCGGCTGGGTCAGTTGCCGTTTATGTGTGGAGTTTGCATGTTCTTCCCGTGTTCGCGTGGGTTTCCTCCGGGTGCTCCGGTTTCCCCCACAAGTCCAAAGACATGCGGTATAGGTGAATTGGGTAAGCTAAATTGTCCGTAGTGTATGTGTGTGAATGAGTGTGTATGGATGTTTCCCAGTGATGGGTTGCAGCTGGAAGGGCATCCGCTGCGTAAAACATATGCTGGATAAGTTGGCGGTTCATTCTGCTGTGGCGACCCCAGATTAATAAAGGGACTAAGCCGAAAAGAAAATGAATGAATGATTTTCATATACATGTTGATAGGACAGTTTATGTCAGTGTTTACCTGAAGCTTTTTTTTTCTGCTTCTGTTTCTCAGGTGAAAAAGTCTGGAGGTACACAAATTACCGTCTTGATTATCGATACCCCAAACCACTGAAAAGAATCCCGGCCAACATCGACGCTGCTTTGTACCATGAGAAGAACAAGAAAATTTTCTTTCTTAAGGTATTTGTGATTTGAACATTATCAAACACAAAAAAAGCTTTCGAAAAAACAAACATGATAAATTTATGATCACTCATGACTGATCAAAGCTCTCTGTATATAAATACACTGTTTTGTTGAATTTCTTTTACCATTTTCAATTGAAGTCAGTAGTTTTCAGCTGTATGCTTAGCAATGCAAAGTTTTGTGTAGTTTATTTAAACATCGGCTTTGGAAAGAATAGACCACTTGAAAATTGAACTTCAGCAGTTTCCATTTACTAGAACTTCATCTATGTTAAGATGCTTTGACACAATGTATAACGTGAAAGCGCTATAGAAATAAGGATGAATTGAAAATTCTATTTTTTCTCTATACACTACCTGACAAAAGTCTTGTCGCCTATCCAAGTTTTAGGAACAACAAATAATAACTTGACTTCTAGTTGATCATTTGGTATCAGAAGTGGCTTATATGAGAGGCAAAGGCCTCTAGATTACACTTATTTTACCAAAATAAAATATGATCATGCCTTGATTTTTAATTATTTCATTAGGACAGTAAGGTCTGACTTTGCTTAGACAAAAGTCTTGTCACTTAAAAGAAATAATGTCCAGTAGAATATAAAGTCATGGTGCAGTGGAAAAAGAATGAATATTGTGTATGACTCCCATGAGCTTGGAGGACTGCATCCATACATCTCTGCAATCACTCAAATCACTTATTAATAAAGTCATCTGGAATGGCAAAGAAAGCGTTCTTGCAGGACTCCCAGAGTTCATCAAGACTCTTTGGGTTCATCTTCAATGCCTCCTCCTTCATCTTACCCCAGACATGCTCAATAATGTTCATGTCTGGTGACTGGGCTGGCCAATCCTGGAGCACTTTGACCTTCTTTGCTTTCAGGAGCTTTGATGTGGAGGCTGAAGTATGAGAAGGAGCGCTATCCTGCTGAAGAATTTGCCCTCTCCTGTGGTTTGTAATGTAATGGGCAGCACAAATGTCTTGATCCCTCAGTCTGTTGATGTTGCCATCCACTCTGCAGATCTCTCGCACGCCCCCATACTGAATGTAACCCCAAACCATGATTTTTCCTTCACCAAACTTGACTGATTTCTCTGAGAATCTTGGGTCTATGCGGGTTCCAATAGGTCTTCTGCAGTATTTGTGATGGTTGGGATGCAGTTCAACAGATGATTCATCGGAAAAATCTACCTTCTGCCACTTTTCCAAATGATCAACCAGAAGTCAAGTTATTATTTGTTGGTCTTACAACTGGGATTGACGACAAGGTGTTTATACACATATTTTGAGTTATATGCATTTTGTTGTGCTAATTTTTCTGACTGCAGCAACCCATTGATAAACTCTTCCTTTTCTTAAGCATTCTTTAAAAAATAAATAAATAAATAAATAAATAAATAAATAGGGAAAAAAAAAAAAAGAATAATTTCATGTTTTAGTTTGAAAATGTCCTTGTTTTAAGTGTTAACTGATATTTTTTTCCATCTAACAAGTTTTATCTTAAGCCATTTTCTTCTGATTTAAATGTCTTGATCGTTGATATTTGTAGTGGAAAACAAGACAAAAATATGCTTAAGAAAATCATGTTTTATACTATATCGCGTAAACTGTCATTTTAAAATGTAAAGACTTTAAATCATCCTCTTTAAATGTTTGTAGCAGAACAAAACACAAAATACAGAGTTTTTATAGTTAATTTTTTTTATGTGATTTTCTTTCATTTTCCAGCTCATGACTTCTTTAAATCACTGTTTTTCAGGGCTCAGGCTATTGGCAGTGGGACGAAATGGTTTACAATGACCTCAGCATTTACCCCAAGCCCATTTCACGCCTGTTTACTGGCATCCCGTCAAATCCCGATGCAGCGTTCACATGGACCAATGGGAAAATGTATTTCTTCAAAGGTGACAAGTACTGGCGTGTCAGTGAGCAGTTCACTGTTGATTCTGGATATCCGCTCAGTAAACGTGTCCGCTGGATGAGGTGTAACTAATTTACCCAACGTTTCCCTAAAAACTCAGTGAATGGTTCAAGCTACAGTATAAGGCCCTCAGTTTCACACTACTGCTACTTAAATCTATGGGTATGAAGTGAAATGATTGGTAAATACAGATGCTATTTCCTGTGAAATTCATTGCCACAGATCGAAAATATTATTCCTTATGGTGAAAATGTAATTGGGAAAAGACGTGGCCTTATTTATAAAGTGTGTGGGTACACTCAGATTGGATCTTAGAGTGTGTGTGTCTATCATACTGAGGGCCCTATCATACACCCGGCGCAAGATGTGTATGGCGTTATTTGTTGCTATTTTCAGACCAGCACAACCCTAATTTTCACGTTTTGCGCCACGTTGTTTAAATAGCAAATCCATTTGTGTCACTTTGTGGACTCATGGGTGTGCTGATCTGAAAAAGAGGTGTGTTAAGGCACATTGTTGGCGCGTTGCTATTTTGAGAAACTGAAATAGACCGCGCCATTGACCAACTAAAAGCTGCTCTAAAGTCCAGCACAGAGTGCGTTAGTAATGCGCCTATGCAGGTCCAAACGCTTACACATTGCTTAATACACACAGGATGTACAGCAACACACAAATATCTTTACATATGAAAACAAATTAAAGGACTAAAATGTTACAAAAACTTATATTTTCTACATAAATATAAAAACCACTAAGTCCATGACTTCTTCATCTCAGGTTTTTTTTTTTTCTTCAGTTTATTCATGACAATCTGCATTTGTATAATGTTATCATTATTAGCAGTATTATTTATTATATGCATATTTATATTTGTTTTAATAAAAACAAGTCTAGATTTGTCCACCTGTGGGGATTTGGAGACGTCTGCATCACCATATGGGGCATAAGAACAGGACGTGTGTTTGGATATAACTCAGTTTTTTGACCACACTTCGTTATTATTTGTTTGCTGGAAATTAGAACTGAATTTAGAAATAGTTTTGAAACAAATCTTTGCGCTTAAACAAAATTAAATATGTAGAATGAGCACAACCCTGTTAGACCATGCGCCGCGGCCCAGAGCGTATTTTTCCGTCCTTAAAACAGCGTGGATTCGGACACGCTCTTAATGCTTTTACATCATGCGCTTTAGACTTTGCGCTTAGATCGTTAAAATAGCGCCCTGAGACTCATTTCAGTATGTTGATGTAATTCCAACTGAACTGAATATTAAGTAGGGGGCGGGGCTTTCTTTTTGCACATAATTTTGTCACAGCAAACTAACAGTAAGAAGGGCGTGGCTAAGAATATTGTGGCTGAAACGTCAAAAGGACCGCCACTTCAATTTTGTAATTTTGTTTTTTAAGCGCAAAGATTTGTTTCAAAACTATTTCTAAATTCAGTTCTGATTTCCAGCAGACAAATTAATGCACAATAACCACGAAGTGTGGTCAAAAAACTATTAACTGTTATATCAAAACACACACTTCCTATTCCTATGCCCCTATATGGTGATGCATAAATGTACATATCTAAAACCCGACAGGTGGACAAATCTAAACAAAAAAAAATGATAAAAACAAATATAATTATGCATATAATAAATAATACTACTAAACAAATGTAAACTGTCATGAAAAAACTGGCTACAACAGAGCCAGATTCCACCAAAGCCCTCTGAGGTGAAGAAGGCATGAGAGGAGGAGCAGTTTATATTTATGTAGACAATAATTCTAATTCCTTCGGCTTAGTCCCTTATTTATCAGGGGTCACCACAGCGCAATGAACCGACAACTATTCCGACATATGTTTTACACAGCAGATGCCCTTCCAGCAGTTTTTATATTAACGTAGACTCTTTTTTTTTTAAACATTTTAATCCTTTAATTGTTCATATTTTAAAGATATTCGTGTACTGCTGTACATCCCTGTGCGTGTAATAAGTAGTACGCATAATGAGTACGCACGTTTTGGATCTGCATAGGCACATAATACTAGCGCACTCTTTAAATAACAAATAAAAAGCCTGCGTCATTGATTGTAGAGCAGGTTTGAATAAAGAAATGCGGTTTGTTTCAGTTGCCTAAAACTAGCAACGCACCAACACAGGTTTTTGTGTACGCATTTTTGCAAAAAGACCTAAGAACAAATTGAGAACGCTTTCTGTGCGACATTTTATAAATGAGGCCCCTTGGTAGGAAGGTTTTTCTCTCCATAATAGCATTGTTATTTATTATTTTAAAAAAAGAGTTACTTATAGTAGCTTTATTTTATTGCGTTTTCGCTTTTAAATCTTACTTAAAATCTTCCATTTTTGGTCAGCACGTTAAATCTGAATTCATTTGATCATCAATTTTATGCACCATGAAATGGATCTTGTACATTATGTTGTCTTTTTTTATGAATTCTGTTGTACTCAGAATTAAAAATGGGAGTACTCTACAATTGCATTCTCATGCATTTCAAAATCTTTGGTATATATATATATATATATATATATGTGAATACTGAAATGGATACTAAGACTAACACATTAGCTAATCGGTCATATTTACTTACTAAAACATTACTTTTTAGGTCCATTTAACTAACAAACAGACTAAAACATTAATTTTTAGGTCCATTTAACTAACAAACAGACTAAAACATTAATTTTTAGGTCCATTTAACTAACAAACGGAGCCACATCTGAAAATAAATACTGTACAGTGCGGTTTATTTACATTTTTACACCTTCGCCACATGAAGCACAGCACAGTTGACAGCTTACAGACAAATATTTCAGTGGCTCAAGTCCTATAATAGCCTGTATTTGTGAGCCTGTGACTGTAAAGTTTGATCTGAAACTCGTTCCTTTCTATAATTACTCCATATGAATGTTTATGTCGCACAAACATGCAGCTGTGTGGGCCGGTTCTTCACACAGAGCTGTCAGCGTCTGAAGCAGTCTGAGTGCTCATGGGAGAAAAAGTCTGTTCACACATCGGCTTGTGAAATGTACTTAAGTATTGAGTGCAAGTTTATGCATTTCAAGGTGCAACCAACATCCATCTTGAATGGCTACATACCAAGTCACCTTAGATGCTGCTTTAATACTAGGAAAAAGTGTCGAAAGTCATTTTTACTTGGATGTTGCTACTGAATTTCATAAGTAAATGATATTATATTGACTATTAAATGCTAATGATAAATAAAATGAAAAAGAGTCATCAGGCACCATTAAACTTTGATGTACTTTTAAAAAAACAACAACGTTAAAAACAGATAAAGGAACTTCTGCCAATGTAAATAACTTTTTGTAAAAATTAAAATGGAAAACAAATACAGCCCTTAAGGCCCTTTTTATTTTGAAGCATTAGTTTGTAATAGTCAATACAACAGACCCAACAGGGACAAATGAGTGAAACTGACTAGACAACTCACTGGCCACTTTATTAGGTACACCTTACTAGTACCGGGTTGGACCCCTTTTGCCTTCAGAACTGTCTTAATCCTTCGTGGCATAGATTCAACAAGGTACTGGAAATATTCCTCAGAGATTTTGCTCCATATTGACATGATAGCATCACGCAGTTACTGCAGATTTGTCGGCTGCACATCCATGATGCGAATCTCCCGTTCCACCACATCCCAAAGGTGCTCTATTGGATTGAGATCTGGTGACTGTGGAGGCCATTTGAGTACAGTCTGGCACCAACAACCATGCCACATTCAAAGTCACTTAAATCAGCTTTCTTCCCCATTCTGATGCTCAGTTTGAACTGCAGCAGATCGTCTTGGTCACGTCTGCATGCCTAAATGCATTGAGTTGCTGCCATGTGATTGGCTGATTAGAAATTTGCGTTAACGAACAGTTGGACATTTCATATTTCAGCCACAAATGAAAATTCTGTTATTAACTACTCTCGTGTCCTTCGATCATCTTCAGAACACAAATTGAGATATTTTGGATGAAATTTGAGAGCTCCCTCATCCTCCATAGACAGCAACAGCCCTGAGAAGTCCCGAAAAAAACACTTTTTTTTATTTGAAGCACTGAAGGCTTACGATCTGTTTTGAGGATTTTATTTGTTGGTATTTTCCAGACTTTTAACAATCAACACCGTTGCTGTATATGGAGGATGAGGGAGCTCTCAGATTTAATCTGAAATATCTTAGTTTGTGTTGTAAAGTCGAAAGAATGTCTTATGGGTTTGGAACGACATGAGGGAGAGTAATTAATAACAGGATTTTAAATTTTTGGATGAACAACCCTTTTAATCACAAAGCATAATTTAACTAATTTAACATAAAATGTTCATTATTTGATAAAAAAGCAATTAAATATTATGAATTAATTTAGCATATTTAATATGCATAACAAGAAAAAAATCGTACTTTTTAAGTTTAGTCAGTTTAAATTGTAATTGAGTAATAATACAGTATTCAGTACAGTGATCAAGTCAAATTACAGATTAACATTGTTTCATGTAAGAGGTTTGATTAGAAACTTTTAATACTGAAGGAAACCCTTTCTGTTGCCATTTTTTTTTCCATTTTATTTTGGTAAATGATTGACATTATTTGTAAATAAAAAAAGATTACCCGAGTATGTTTTACAAGATAATGCAATTTCACTTTTGCAAATACTTTTACTGGCAATGTTTGTGTGAAAATACAATATCTACAATATCTTTGATGCTATTTCTGAATTAAAGACATGACAGTTAAAATGTGACTGTCTGCATAATAGAAAACAGGCTTTGTGCTACAACATATAATGTTTGTAAGAGTGTCTCTCCGGTGCATTTTCAGCAGGTGTGATGAAGATGACACGGCCGTGAGGTTTTGTGCTCAAGCCCAGAATGGAGTTTACTGCCAATGCACTAAATGTTTTTCACTGCACCGTATGACTGAATCTGTACTGCAGTTGACCTATAGTGCTGACATATTCATACAATTGACAGAACCGAGACCCAACAGGGACAAATGAGTGTAACTGACTAGACAAACAGCATTGGGTTGTCAGCGAAGGGCACGTTTTTACGGGGCATTTTTCAATATTCTGTGTCAAATCTTTGGTGTCCATGTAAAACTG
Source organism: Danio jaintianensis (assembly GCA_903798115.1). Classification (NCBI taxonomy): domain Eukaryota; kingdom Metazoa; phylum Chordata; class Actinopteri; order Cypriniformes; family Danionidae; genus Danio; species Danio jaintianensis. Next base: position 3,429,692 of record CAIGQV010019164.1, read on the forward strand.
GCCTTGTTTAACTAGTGCTAAAAATGCAGCATCTCTGAGAGCAGCTGACATTAAACAAGAGCCACAGTGTTTGATGCTTTCATGGTGTGGTTGTATAAAAAGTCTCCAAGTAGCAAAGTAAAGTGTCAAGGCAAATAATTACCAGAAAACACCCACTAAAATGCCATTCAGAATAGTACCACCCCAAATCAGAAAAAGTTGGGACAGTATGGAAAACGCAAATAAAAAAGAAAGTAGTGATTTCCACGTTTACTTTGACTTGTATTTCATTGCAGACAATACAACAAACAATATTTAACATTATCCTCATGATTTTTATTGTTTTTTTTTTTTTCAAAATAAACACGTATACTAGTTTTGTTTCACAATTTGTAACACATTTTAAAAAGTTGGGACAGGAGAACTTTAGGGCTAGTAATCAGGTAAGTTGGTTAAATTATGTGATTTGAAACAGGTGATGTCAACAGGTGATTGCAATTATGATTTGGTGCAAAAGCAGCATCCAAGAAAGGTCTAGTCCTTTAGGAGCAAAGATGGGCCGAGGATCACCAATTCGCCAACAAATACGTGAGAAAATTATTGAAATGATTAAAAACAATGTTCCTGAAATAAACATAGGAAAACATTTGGATATTTCACCTTCAACAGTGCATAACATCATTAAAAGATTCAAGGAATCTGGAGCAATTTCAGTGCGTAAAGGACAAGGGCGCAAGCCTAAGCTGAACAACCGTGATCTCTGATCCATCAGGCGGCACTGCATCAATAATCCTAATTCATCTATAAGCGATATCCCCACATGGGCTCAGGACTACTTTGGCAAACCTTTGTCCAGTACAATATGTTACATCCACAAATGTCAGTGAAAACTGTACTGTGCCAAAAAGAAGCCCAATGTTAACAGTGTCCAGAAGCACCATCGAATTCTCTGGGCATCTGGGATGGACCATCACACAGTGGAAACGTGTACTGTGGTCAGATGATTCAGTATTTCAGGTATTATTTGGAGAAATGGACGGCGTGTGCTCCGGACCAAAGAAGAAAAGGATTATCCAGACTGTTACTAGTAACAAGTCCAAAAGCCAGGGTCTGTCATGTTATGGGGTTGTGTCAGTGCCCTTGGCAAAGGTAACTTTCACTTCTGTAATGGCACCATTAATGTTGAAAAGTACATAGAGATTTTGGAGCACAATATGCTGCCTTCTTTTCCAGGGATGCCCATGCATATTACAACGAGACAATGCAAAACCACATTCTGCACACATTACAAAGTCCTGGCTGCGGAGGAAGAGGATACAGGTACTCGACTGGCCTGTCTGCAGTCCCGACCTGTCTCCAATAGAGAATGTGTGCTGCATTTTGAAAATGCGACAACGAAGACCCCGTACTGTTGCCCACCTCAAGACTTGTTTGCAGGAAGAATGGGACAAAATTACACCTGAAGCACTTCATCACTTGGTGTCTTCAATCCCTAAACATCTTTTAAGTGTCATGAAAACGAATGGCAACATTACAAAGTGGTAAATGCTTTAATGTTACAACTTTTTTTTTAAATGTGTTGCAAGAACTAAAACTAGAATGCATGTTTATTTTGAGGGAAAAAAACAACAATAAAAATCATGAGGAACGCATTAAATAATGTGCTATTGTATTGTCTGCAATAAAATACAAGTCAAAGTAAATTTAGAAATCACTTCTTTCTTTCTTTCTTTCTTTTTATTTGCGTTTACCAAACTGTGCCAACTTTTTCTGATTTGGGGTTGTAAATACACACCATCAAATATTGCATTTCATATATAGAACAAGAATCATTTCATAGCATACTATAGTTAAACCATTATAGTTAATGAACTATAAACCTATTAATGAAAAAGTAACTTCACTTTTTTTTAGTACCATATCTCAGCTTTTCAAAGAGACCAAGCAAATAGTTTCTGACCCTTTTTAATGGGTCAAATTAAAAACTGAAAGCCTTGTGTAATAAAGGGATTTTGAAACCTTACGTTGTGTATTATTAGTGCACCTGTTCAGCTTGCATTGGTTTTGCATATTTGTATTGGCCATTACTGGTGATTTGTCGCCCCCTAGTGTTCTGGTGTCTCACTTGTTCTCCTTGCACAGAAACAAACCTGCGACCTTGCCTTAAAATCACAATTAAGACAAAATACCAATTGGTTTCTTCACTTTCATTTGTGTTAATGGGGGCCAAATGGAAGGGGGTTGGGGGTCATGAAGTTATGGCAAGAAATAGGAAATAGAAAGTGTGTAATAATACTTTATGCATACATTGACTGATTTTGAGCACAGTTTTGAAGTTTGTTTGTTATGGTATGGACCAGTTACAGTGTGGACAAGTGAAGGAGCTGATGATGATTTCTTTGAAGAGATTTTGGTAAGAAGAAGATGTGTGCTTCCCTGGAAGGCATAAATAACATTACATTTGTTGAAATTAAATGTAGAAGAAACAACTAATGGATATAAATTAAATAATGGAGCATTACTCTACCATTTTTTGTTGTTGTGAAAGCAAAAGTAACTGGGGAATGGCTAGTGCATCATAGATGTGTTTGCTAACAGGCTCTCTGAATTTAGTCCAAGATCTTGCCTAAAACTACAGTTTTCTAGTTTTGCTGTGGAGCATGCAGTAGTACGACAGCGTTTTAGTGCCACATTAAAAAAAAAATATTAAAATATAAAGTTATGAAATTAGTTGAAATATTTTGAGAATAAAGTCAAAATTTCAAAAATAAAGTTGAAATTTAATGAGAATGAAGTCAAAATGTCCCAAGAATACAGTTTAAAGGTTACGAGAATAAAATATATGCAATATTACGAGAATCAAGCCAGGGCAGGGCTCGCAAAATCTGGTAGCCCGAAGTCCCGGGGCTACTGTTTTTTCATTCGGGCTACCAAAATCTATCTACACCGTGCCCGGCGGGCTATCTAGAATTTGGCAGCCCAACTTAAAAAAACAATAGCCCTGGGACTTCGGGCTACCAAAGGGATTTTGCAAGCCCTGCAAAGTTATAAGAGTTTATTCTTAAAATAGTACGACTAATCTCGTATGACCATTTAATCCCATAATGCAGGGTGCCCAAACTTTTTCGTATGAAGAGGCAAAAACCAAATATCATTGAGAGCCGTGGGCCGAAGGTAAATATACCAAACTATATTACATGAAAGTTGCCATGGGTAATTTCCTAATTTATTTCATAGTATTTAAAAATAAATAGAAAACATTGCTTTGAATCTTCTTAACTAACGATCATTAATAAACAATCACATTTATAACATAGTGGAGTTCAATGCTGAATACACTAGTCAAGCAGAAGCTGCCTTTGCCTTGATTTGCTCAGTACATTTTAAACTAAATTACAGCATTTCAACTGAAAGATTTCATTTCAGTTAACTTTTTTTGTAGATTAACAATAAAACAAACAAATAAAAGATTGCATTACATTTGAAATTACAATCTCTAAACCATCCCCATCATTCTTCCTCTCTTCCCAGATGGAATGACGGGCCAAATCAAAGGTTACCATGGGCCAACTTTGGCCCGTGGGCCCTAGTTTGGGCATCTCTGCCATAACATTTAGACTTTTTTTTTTTATATTAAGAAAATAAAGTCAGAGTTATACAAAATTTCAACTTTATTCTCGAAATATTATGACTTTTATCTCCTAACTTTAGATTTTAGGTTTTAATGTGGCACTAAAATGCAGTCGTACATTAAGTAAATAATATAATCAACCCACATTAATAGTACACGAATTCCAAGGTTGATCCAAACCAATCTAAAACTTGACTGTACAGGACTTGTGTGTCTCAAGGTAAAGCATGACTGTCCAAAGCAAATGCATTTTGTTAAAATAAGTACAAAAAGCGAAGCCAAAAAACAAAATTATGGATTTCACATAGGACGAATGACTACCCTAAAACATTTATTTTGCAGTTTTTATCAGTATAGTTCACTTTCATTATCACTGAATGTAAAAAAATATTGACTAAATAATACACGACTTACCCAATAAATTACCCAAAGGAGAGCCACTTCATTTATTGTCACTTCACTCTTATTGCTAATTATTATTATTTAAATTCAGTACTATGGCCTCTACCATATACATATTATATTCTTTTTAATTTGCCTGTTAAATATGTTTGAACAATAAAAACAACATGGAAACGATATGTAACAACATAAACCAAATGTTATACGAGTTTAATGGATGAAGATGCAGAGAGAACTATTTTCACGAAACTTTAAAAACAAATTAGGTTTAAAATCTTTAATTATAATAATATAATCTTGGAATAAAGCAGCAAAAAGATACAGGGAGTCTAAACAGTTTCATTCAATCTAAGGCTAGATGAAGCGTTCAATGCGATATGTACTTGTGAGATATAAGCAATACAACGTCACACGTCATATCGGCAATATACAACCATGGAATGTCATCTCTGAACTAAAGTTATGTTAGTAACGTCACATCTGTTTTATGCAAATGCTTTATGCAAATTTACATCCTCTGGGTCATTTTATTCAAACGCTTATTATTAGCACAGCTGTTTTTTTTTTCCAGTGACAGGTTGCAATGGATAATCTTCAGATTAAAATAAACCCAGAGTGACTTTAGAAAAATGAGCGTACAAATCGATTATAAAACCGAACGATTTCCAAACTGGGAAATCATTTTCAGAAAAGTTGAGTGAAACTCTTAGTCCGGTGCTGCCAAAGGTGATCGATCTCGTTTTATAGGCGTAAAGGAGGCACTGGCATGGTGACGTCGCGGAAGAATCGATGAACAAGAGCGTTTTTTGCCGAGATCCTCTTGTTAGGATCATAGGTCAACATTTGCTGTGGAAAAAAATAAAGCAGATGTTAAAAGCTGGAAATATCTAAGAAAATTTATTATATAAAATTATTTGTAGTGCGGCCACTAACAAAAACAAACTTGAAATGTAACTGAATTTGTGTTTATTGTAATATCTCTAGGGCCCTTAAAAGTCCTGTGAAATGGGCATTTTATATTCGATGTAATCTCAACTGAAACATGAAGAGAAAGCGGGACACAATAGCTCCTCCCCTTTTTAAAAAACAGCCAATGGCGTTTAGTTTTTATCACAGCTCTGCCAGTGAGAGTGGTTGATCTCAAACGCATCAAATGAAAAGCAAATTAGAAGGAGGAGGGCGGGGCATGTCAGACACTAGAGAGCATTTGATTGGTCTGAAGATTTGATGAGAAACTGAAGTATGTGGTGATGTCAAAAAAAATCATTGATCCATTTAGGCCGAAGTGACAAACTGCAAGCTTTGGATGTTTTTATCTTCTAAATACAATTTTTGTCACTGTTTTGTAGCACACTAGCTTATAGATATGCTTAAGACTAACATATTGATACTAACACCTATAAAAAAAAAATTTTTAAAAATTTTTATTTGAATTTTCACAGGACCTTTAAGGCCAGGACACACCAATCTGATTTCATTATCATTCGATTAAATAGTCTGTGATAATGATGTTGCATAGTTTGTCAGTGAATGTGTAGTAGCTGGAGATTTACTACTGATTACAGAACTGGCTTTACTGACAGAATGTGCATTAAAAAAAAAAAAAATCAAATAAAAAAACACCTTTGTACAGCCTTAACGTGAATACAGTTCGGCAATATTACAGGGTTGATTTTGAGTGATATAGCAGAGTAAATAACCAAAGCTAACTAAATATCACAAACAGATCTCAATCCCATTAATCTGCTTGTAAATGTGAAGAACATTCTTCACATAAATCATGTCAGCTTCTATGATTATACTCATGACAACAACCCAGGCTTATTTATGACAACAACCCAGGCTTAGTCATTTCTTAAATGGAGTCAGATAGGTCTCAACAGTAATTCACCAATAGTAAAGAGGTGTGCAGTTTAATATGTTTAAGCATTTTGGTCTATTGGGATAGAGGCAATGTTTTAGTATCATAAGCCATGTGTCCACACACACAACGGAATAACGTTAAATGTGGCTCATTTACATAATAATAAAGCATAATTGTATTAAGCTTGTTAAAAATTTTATATATATAAATAAAATGACACGATTATCCTCAGCTCTTCCTCTTTGATGATACAGAATACTTTATCAGAGCAGTGATCATCCCGATTTAAAATCCTGAATAGCCTATCAAGCTGATTTTTGTTGGAAGTTTGAAATACCATTAATAATTAAGCCAACAACAGCCTGTTTACGTTCATTAGATATAATGGAAATTAAGCTTTTTAGTCAGTGAAAGTGAGGGAATGTAATATTTAAAGAGCAGGAGAGCTAGAGAGCACGGCTGCCCAAACTTTTTGGTATAAAGCGGCAAAAACCAAATATCATTATGAGCCGTGGGCCGAAGGTAAATATACCAAACTATATTACATTGAAGTTGCCATGGGTAATTTCCTAATTTATTTAATAATACTTAAAAAAAAATAAAAAAAATAATACTGATCGTATTAACTAATGCAGTATAACTTTTAAAATGATAACTTATTGCAATAAAAACATGACAGTGGAGTTCAATGCTGAATACACTAGTCAAGCAGAATCTGCCTTTGCCTTGATTTGCTCAAAGTCTCTGCATTGTCCTTTATCCGTCAGGTATGTACATTTAAACTAAATCTGATTCATTTACAAGATTTAATCGAAACATTTAATTTCAATTAGCTTTTAACAATAAAACAAACAAACAAAAGATTACATTAGATTTGAAAAAACAATCTCTAAAGCATCCCCATCATTCTTCCTCTCTTCTCAGATGGGATGGCGGGCCAAATCAAAGGTTACTGGTTTGGGCATCTCTGCTAGAGAGGATCAGACTGCACAAAAGGTGTGCATAGTGGAGCACCTCGATTACAGTTCTCATCTGACTGGCTAAAGGGTACAAGTGACCCGCTCTCTGCCAGGAAAGTCTCAAAAATACACACACACGCACCTAAATCCAGGGTGATTCGTATGTGAAAGAGGATTTGCACACTCACTCAGGATGAACTCACAAATTTTAAACATTGTTGCACGGTGTTATACATTCGCAATGGTATTTTGCAAAACGTATTTTATGAATATTTATTTTTATTTTGTGCGTGTGAATTTGGCTGTGCATGTCTACATCGTGTTTTCCGCATGAATAACTATTGAGACCTATCTGACTCCAAATTTCTTCAATTAAAACTTAATTATGTTTTTCTAAAAACTTTAGAACTAAAATTTGATTTATTAAAAGCATTTCCAAAAGGTATCAACAGAATAAAACTAGTTCCTCAGGGGTAGAAGAGTAAAGTAGATTCACCAAAACCAGCCAGACTGTGATCATAGGTAAACTTTGTTGCTCTCTTACCCCGAGAAGGTCTCTGCCATCTTCATCGAGAGGGGGCACCACTTTAGACAGGTCCTGTCGAGCCCATTTGGGAAAGGAGGGTTTGTAGTCTGGCATTGATGTGACTCCAGGCCATATAGACTCATCAGGAGTGCCCAGTGTTCGAAATATCCTGAAGAGCTGGTCTATTTCAGAGTCTCCAGGAAACAGTGCCCTCCGAGTAATCTGATATGAAAAGCCAACGAGGAGTCTAATGCAAGTGAACATCTTAAGTTATCAAAAAAAAAGTTAGATATGAAGTACATTTAAAAAAATACCATTTCAGCAAAGATGCAGCCCAAACTCCAGATGTCAACAGCTGTAGAATAATATTTACATCCCAGGAGAATCTCTGGAGCTCTGTACCACAAAGTTACAACCTACAGAGAAAGATCAAACTGAGATCATTTCATGCAACTTTGTGAGTGCGTAGGTCATCCGTACAAAATAAAATAAATAAAAATGAAATAGTCTCATGTATCTTAGAAAAGATTACAGATATTATACTATTAATAAAAGGAATTAATGCTCAGTTTGAACAGAATGCATTTAAAAATGGAGATTTCTTTGTTGCTGTTCCCATATCCCAGATACCATTGGGAAAGGGTCACAAAAAAATAGTAAGGTTCCATATTTTGGTACTTTTGAAAATGGAAATAAATGTGTACTGTACTGCACATTTCCCCAAACCATACCACTCAGTGAAGCCATAAAACTCCAGAGCCATGTTTCTGGGTCTCACCTCATGTGTATAAGTCCGCACAGGTACACCAAACGCTCTGGCCAAACCAAAGTCTGCCAGTTTGATCTCGCCCTGAGCATTGATGAGGAGATTCTGGGGTTTAAGATCTCTGTGAAGAACCCGATGGGAGTGACAGAAGGCCAAACCCTGGAGCAGCTGGAACAGGTAACTCTGAACACACACAAAACAATCAGATAAACACACCACAAGCTTTGTGACACCCTTCCGATTAAAATAATATGACTGTCTAATGTCTGCAGCCTACCTCTCACCTAAATGGCACTTAAAATGATTATTTAAAAAAAAAAAAAAAAAACTATGACTTTTTGGGGGTACAGGAAGAAAAATATTCATATAATTATTGAGTATGTTTATTTCTAAGGTTTAACCCTTTATAGGACACTCATTAAAATAATCATTGGAAAAACCCTTGAGTGTTACTGGGGATATTAAAAGACTTTTGAGTTTACCATATATGCTTCTTTACACAATAAAGAGTTAATCAAACCTAATTAAAGCTGATCTGAGACCAGCACCAGTTTAACATCATTGCATTTCTTTTTCATACTGGACAGACAACTATTTTTACATACAAAAGTAAGTACTCCAACACACAAAGCAAATCCTGGTTATAAAAGAACTGAAAGTTAGCAGGTATGAGATATTAAAAGTAAGTTAGTAAGTGATGATGAGGTGGAGAAATATATTTATGTAATATTGAGTATGGAACATTTCAGCAGGTTTAGCTGATGTTAACACGGAGAACCATTCACTGCTTCTAATGCGCAAGCCTTAAACTCACCTTCACGAGTGGCAAGGATATGCCACTGACAGACGACGAGTCCATAAACCTCTTCAGGTCTTGGTGAAGAAATTCAAACACCAAGTAAAGCTTATTTTCGGTGTGTATCACATCACGCAACCTGGAGGCAAGAAAACTGTAAGACTCACAAACCAGAAGGCTATTTGTGCATTGAACTATTCACTGGTTTTGAGACTAAATTCATAAACAGTGCACATACTTGACTATGTTAGGGTGATTGAGCTCTTTTAGCAGAGAGATCTCACGAATGGCAGTGCTGGGAACACCTTCAGTCTCCCTGAAAACAAACAAAATCATGTCAGTCAATCGCACCCACAATTTAAGACAACCTTCTGTTTATACAGAGCAACTCATCTTACAGCCTATGAGAACAACTAAGACCTATTGGCCCTAAAGGCAGAGTATGTAATTCTGGCCACTAGAGGGCGTGTATTTACAACAAACAAAGGTGTAGTTGATAACGGAGTGACTGAGTGTGGAATCATGGGAGTAGTGGTCTTCATCATCCTACGGGACTCCTGTTGTTGATGGATGAGCTGAAGTATTCAACACTTATTATCATGGTAATATAAAGCAGAGTAAGACTGAAAGCTGAAGTGAAACGAGAAATGCTGAAGCAATTGCTGATGAGAGACGGGCGCGGCATGGCAAGCAGCAGAACTTTTATCATGCCACAGTCCACCACTTCCTGTGGTATCAACTTGTGACCACGTGGAGAAGAAGCAGCGCTGTTTTATAAGACTAAATACATTTTAGGCTTCTGTTATAATGCTGCTCAATAAAACCCACAACATATTAAAGCCTCACTGCCATTTCCCTGTTTTCTAGAAAACCAAACCAGAAATCGAGAGTGTCATGTCATTAGCGTGAACACACAGCACACACTCCATCTCACTAGTTAGAAGGGATTTATTTCTCTGCATTTGGGCATTCTTCAAAACATTGGGATAATGTAAATACATAAATATAAAAATACTAAATATATAACACTGTTCTAGTGGTTTGCGGTTGAAAGGGCACCAGAGTAATTGGCAGTTCATTCCACTGTGGTGACCCCTGATAAATCAGGGACTAAGCTGAAGGAAAATGAGTGAGTGTTCGAGTAGTTTAAAGATATTTTATTGAAAAAAACTTTGTACATATTGTGAATTTAATTAATATCCCTTAAAGAAAACATCAATGAGAAATAATTCATTTGGGGACCCTGGAGCACAAAACCAGTCTTATGCTGTGCAGCTATATTTGTGGAAAACGACAAAAATACATTGTATGAGTCAAAATTATCCATTTTTATTTTATGCCAAAAATCATTTGAATATTAAGTAGTGATCATCTTCCATGAACACATTTTGTAAACGACCTACTGTAAATATAACCAAACTTTTAATTTCTTTTTTTGATTAGTAAAATGCATTGCTCAGAACTTTATTTAGACTTAAAAAAAAAAGATTTTCTCAATTTCTTGTACTTTTTGAACCCTCAGACTAAAGATTGTCAAATAGTTCTTTTCGGCCAAACCATAACAAACCATCAATGGAAAGCTTATTTACACAGCTTTCAGATGATGTATGAATCTCAATTCCCAGAAATTGACACTCATGACTGGTTTTGGGGTCTAAAGTTAGTCACATTTATTAATAAAACTTTAGACAGCCAAATATTACAGTTAAAAATTCAGACACCTAAGGCTTTGTGTCACCTTCGCGGTGTTATATTACAAACAAACATGAACTAACAAATAACAGTAACGTTACATTAAAAACCCATAAGAACAAACACTGTAAAATGTGTTCACTGTCAGCTTGAGTTAATGTCATTAAAGTGAATCTTTGTAAAGTGTTAGCATTATTATCTGCTTGTAAACAAACGCTAAAGTCTGGTCACCAGTAATTCCTCTGCCTTGACAGAACCTCTCTCTGAGGTAAACTGACTTTTAAATACACTTACGCTCTCAACTTACGTTACAGTACAGTTTTTTATGATAAATACAGATTAAATATCCATAAATATCGGTATTAAATTACAGTTTACTGTAGTTATTTGACTTCGAAACACACCTCGACAAACATTACACAAAATAATTGACGTTAAGTTGGTTTTATATTCGCACATTCGTTAATTTTTGAACAGTGACAACTTGTGACAAGGTATTTATATTGTTTATTATGCTACTTTGAATATTTTGGTCTGAAA